>SKCR01044233.1:0-131807 GCA_019454045.1 Zanthoxylum bungeanum | reverse complement strand
TGCCCATACTTACATTTATTTTGACCTTTGACATCTAATTCTTGCAAAGTCATTTTTTTTCTTTCTTTCATCTTCCTTAAATTGTAGTTGGGACTGGTGAGGTCACTAAGGGTTTGGGTTGGTCATAGCCACGAGATTGAGGTGGCCCAACTTGGATAGCATGGTTTGGAATAGTTGTGCATATTTTGCATGTTTTGGGTATATTGTATATGTTATATGATATCTCAGTACACATTTATAATGTAACTTCCGAATTCCATCTCAAGTTTCTGTATTAGTTATCAGTTTCTATGTGGATATTGTTATCAGTTTATGTATTAAGCCTACGCTCCAGTTTATGTTTCCTGTTAGGATATTGGCTTGTGTATCTCGAATGTGATTACCAGCTTATGCTTATGTGTCACGTGTTTCTGATTTCCATTCCATTTGCATATGATTCCATTTAGAATATATGTATTAAGTTTCTGTCAGTTTATGTTTTCATTATAAATTTCCATGTGTTAAAGCTACGTGTTTTATGTTGACGTTTTTCTGAGTCTTGATGTTAATTTCCGATTATAGTCTCTGTTATGTGTCAGTCCTGTAAGTCTATGTTTCCATTTTAATGTTGTTTTTTTTTATATTTCATTTTACTTTTTATCGTATCTTTGATTATGTTTACAAAAGAGATCTAACACAGGATTTGATTTCTTGTTTTTGAACATGTGTTATGATAATGATCTGTTTTCCGTCTCGATGCCTGAAATCTATTTTTGAGTTATAATCATAAAATTTTATTTTCGCCGAGATGTATGTTATTCTGTTTCGTCACGGAGCCTAATGATATAATTTTATGGTTTTTCATGTTTTATGATTTTTGACCTTCCGGGACGTCTGTCCTGATTTGGGGCTCTAACCATCAGAAATGACAGCCTGTTATCCTCTGTCGACATGGTCATGTTACGTACATTGTCCAATCTATGCATGTGATCGGCAATGGACGTCGCATATGGTTTTTTTATGATATGATACAAATTTCAGTTCTTTTTTAGAATACGATTTCAGATTACATAATGTATGTTTTTTTTTGTTAAGCAATTATGTTTACATGTATTCTGTTAAGTCGATTTTTATTGATGATATGTAGTTCTCATTCTGGTTCTTTTTTAAGGAATTGTATTATAGATTTCTCTCTAGGCAATCTGTTATATATTTCTGTTTCTGTATTATGATATAGCCTTCTGCTATATTGTTTTTATATTCTGTCATAGATTATGTTTATGTTCAGTATGTGAATATGAACTCTATTATATTTTCGTTTTATATATGTATAAGATCTCCAGCTTCTATGGATTTCGGCATCTGTTACGGCCCGTTTATGTATATGATGTTCATGTCCAGTTCCTTCAACATGCTCTGCTCCTCTGATCAGGTTTGATATTATTCCCGCTGTATGTATATGTATATGTATAAGTATATGTGTGTATATATATTATATGATTTATCATCTTGACATTGTTTTCGATGCTCATTCATCATGCCTTTTAAAAGATCTGAGATCCCTCACTCTCTAGTGTTTTCCATATAGGTTCATATTCCTGCTTTCGAGGATGAGCTTTGGAGGAGACAAGAGCCACACAGCAGTCGTTAACACCATGGTCCGAATATAGTCAATGTCTGGCCATGAGGCCGGTTTGATGTGTTTATGTATGTAAATAAAGTATACATAGTAAGGGTGTATGACATGATATGAACTGTTAACTGGGTGATTGGATTGGGTATGTATGATATGGTTACTATGTGTATGTATATATGCATGTAATGATATGTCTGTAGTCTAAGGCTGAGGGTGATGGGGCAACATGTCGCATGCCGGTAGCATCATACCCTCTGGCTGGATATTACAGGCACTGTATTTTGAAAGTACTTATTTTTATTTTAAATACACATTGAATATTAGTTCTTCTTTGGTTTTTTAGTGTGCGGATGAAACCACTTATAATTACATTGTGATTGTTGCTAAAAAATACACTCAGCCACACACGTGATTGGCATTCATTTTGTCATTTTAGGTGAAAAATACAATCACAATGTGATTGAGGTCACAAATGTGATTGTGCTCAATGTGCATAAGGGTCGGTAATGTGATTGAGGTCATAATTGTGACCGTGCTCAATATGACTATGGACCACAATGTGACTGAAATAACTAATCTATCTAAGGGCCTACAATGTGACTGAAGCACACATAAGATAACTTTCAAACACTTACGTGACTGAGGTAAAAATGTGGCTACTACGGAGATCAATGTGAAATATGTGGGATATAACAACTTTAGGACTAATTTTGATATTACATAGATATGAATTTAATAGAAGTTTGTTGATGAAAGTTATAGGTAAGTATGTTAATTTTATGTATATTTTTACAGGTTGTGATTTGAAGTTAAGATGAAAAATAAAATATGAGTGTTTGAAAAAGACTGGTTGGAAATCATTATTATGTTATAAATGTAAGGGTCATTTTTTACTTTTTTAACGTCGAAATATAACGACATTAATTATTATTTTAAAATTTAATTTCTTATTTTTTTCCAATAATTTTACGTCCATAAAATTAAATTAAATATAAATTTGTAAATTTAACTGTTGCTATCAAGTACGACTTGCTTTTTAACACCTTTCTCATAGATTCTCTCTTCGCCTGTCTTAAAACCCTAAATATTTTTCCCACCCCGTTCGAATTTTCCCTAGGCAAAAAAAAAAAAAACAAAACAAACTTTCCGAGCAACCAATCATGGCGGCCCACTCACCGAACTTAGAGTGCCGTATGTACGAGGCCAAGTACCCGGAAGTCGACATGGCTGTGATGATTCAGGTGAAAAACATCGCCGACATGGGCGCCTACGTGTCGCTGCTCGAGTACAACAACATCGAAGGGATGATCCTTTTCTCGGAGCTCTCACGGCGTCGTATTCGTAGCGTCAGTAGCCTCATCAAAGTTGGCCGCATCGAGCCCGTCATGGTCCTGCGTGTTGATAAGGAGAAAGGTTACATTGATTTGAGTAAAAGGAGAGTTAGTGAGGAGGATATTCAGACTTGCGAAGAGAGGTACAATAAGAGCAAGCTCGTTCACTCTATTATGCGACACGTGGCTGAGACCCTGGGCATCGATTTAGAGGTACTGACTTTGATTTGATTATTGAAGTGTTGTTAATTTATTGAGTAATTTTAGGGTTTTCTTGTTGATAGGTTATAATGTTTCATTAATTTTGAATATGAGTTGTGGAGTAATTTAGGTATGTTGGCAAATTAAGTGTGGGTTTATGCATTGCCTTTCGGATTTGAATGAATTTGGAAATTATGTTTTGTTTTTTCTTTTGTTCCTTTTTAAGGGAAATTGAATGAATTGTGAAGAATTTAGCTTTTGTAGCTGATGTAGAATCAGTTCAGTATTGCTTTTGTTATTGTGAATGCAGGATGATGAACAATTTATTCTTCTTTGTTCTTGCAAGGCATACGATTGTGATTTAGAGTTATAATTGGTTTATTTAGTTCTCTGTGGTAATAAGTTTTGTAAGCTTTTGCATGTGTCGGCTTGTTTGCTTGTGAAATTTTGAAATAGGCAAATAGCTAACTTATGGCAGTCATTTATTCTTATTAGTGGTTGTGGGGTTTCAGATGCCATGGAATTGTATTTTGGAGGATGCTTGAATCTTTTTCTGCCACTGTTATATACTGAGAGAGACTATGATTCTTATGCTTTTATGTTGTTTTTCCATAGAGATTGGGCTTGGCAGAATAGGTCTTATGCCCTCCTGGATCCTGTGTTGAAGCATCTAAGACAGAGATTTTAGCTTTTGATCTTTGGTATTGTTTTCATATTATTAGGAATTTTGTAAAGTTGTAATTGGCGGCTCTAATTATCTAAATTTATGACTTCAAATTGCAATTCGTTGAAGCTTAAAGAGAATTTAGGAAAATCTAATCGAAGTGACTGACCTAGCTGTTGTTTGTCCATAGAGATTGGGCTTGGCAGAGTAGGTCTTATGTCCTCTTGGATCCCATTTTTGAAGCATCTAAGACAGATTTTTGCTTTTGATTTTTGATATTGTTTTCATATTTTTGGGAATTTTGTAAAGTTGTAATTGGCGGCTCTTTTAATGATCTAAATTTTTTACTTCAAATTACAATTAGTTGAAGCTTATAGAGAGTTTAGGCAAATCTAATCAAAGTGACTGACCTTGTTGTATTTATGTTATTAGTTGCTGTTGAACTTTTACTTTTTATTAGTATGCTTAGTCTCGTTGGCTTGTCAAAGCCTTCATCCAAACAAGTGACTGTCTGGAGTTGGGTGCTTGTATTCCTGTCTTATTTTTGTATGCTTAACTTATGTATCTACTGATTGGCCATTTCTAAATACTAGTTTTCTTATGCAGGAACTATATGTCAATATTGGCTGGCCCTTGTACCGGAAATATGGTCATGCTTTTGAGGTAAAATAGCTAACAACATTTTTTAGATGTGTTCTCCAAGTTTGAGATTGGTGATCCTAATTTGTATTTTGTTTTGCAATTGGAGATCTTAAGTTCTATTCTGTTTAACATGCAGGCATTCAAAATCATTGTTACGGACCCTGATTCCGTTCTGAATTCCCTCACCCGTGAAGTCAAAGAAGTTGGCCCTGATGGACAGGAGGTAAACTTTGTTTTGTAGTCTTATGCTTTATTCTTTTCTTTGATAACTCAAGTCTTCCCCATCTCATTGTAGGCGACTAAGGTGGTTCCTGCTGTGACGGAGGAGGTGAAAGATGCTTTGGTAAAGAATATTAGGAGGAGAATGACCCCACAACCATTGAAGATTCAAGCTGATATTGAGATGAAATGCTTCCAGTTTGATGGTGTTCTTCACATTAAGGTGTTTTTACGTCTTTCTCTTGTGGCCTCTACTATGTTGTTTGATTGGTAAATGTTAATTGGTATTTATTTGGAGTTACCAGGGTTTAGCTGTGAAGGTACTCTCCAGTTTCAAATTGCTGTTATGTTCTTGCTTATGTTTATTTTTGGCATTGCAGGATGCCATGCGGAAAGCTGAGGCTACTGGCAACAATGACTGTCCTGTGAAAATCAAATTGGTTGCTCCTCCCTTGTACGTGCTTACCACTCATACCCTTGACAAGGTTAGCACTGCTAATTTTTCCTGAAAGTTTGCTATAATGAAAGCTAATTTTTAGCTGAGCATTGACCCTGCCTTTGTTTCTGTGCCACTGTACCTGAGCGGTCGCAAAGTTCTACACTAAGAATCACTATCATGTAGAAGTTAAAACACTTTAATCAAATGTACGGTACCATGGAAAGGCAATTTTATGGGTCACTTGTGTGCATGGATAATGCCTGCACTAGGTTATCCATGGATAGAGCAGTATCATATCATTCATATGGTTCTAGGTAATGAAAATGTTGCGTTATATTTGGTTGGACAGGAGCAAGGGATCTCAGTTCTGAATGAAGCAATTGCAGCTTGCACCGAAGCAATAGAGAGGCATAAGGGAAAACTTGTTGTGAAGGAAGAGCCCAGAGCTGTGAGTGCCACTCCCCTTTTTATATAAATTTTTATTTTGTTACTCCAATTTAACCAATTAATATGGGTGGTAATTGTTGTTATTTGGGGTTCTGATTTCCTGGTACATTGATTCAGGTGAGCGAACGAGATGACAAATTGCTCGATGAGCACATGGCTAAGCTAAATCAAGATAATGAGGAGGTAAGTGGTGATGAGGATAGTGAGGAAGAGGAAGACACAGGAATGGGAGAAGTTGATGTGGAAAATTCAGGTTCTGGGTTAATGGAGTGAAAATTCAGCTTGATAATTTTCTTTTTTCTTTAAGTTTCTGCAGTATTATGAAACTACGAAACCAATTTTAAACAATTATACGGTTGAGCTGTTTTTGCCTGGTTACCAATTCATGAGTGAGATGCTAGAGTGAGGAAAATACAAGATCACTTTGTTTTTCCAAAGAGTTAACAGTAATGGGAAGAACTAGCTATTTCTCTCGGCCTCTCTCTTTGATTGTGGATGTGCTTTGCAATGAACTGAATGCTGATTATAATTTCTTCTCTGTTATCTTTGTAAAATTGCCCGTAAAAGAGTTTGAGTTACGAGGTCAGTGCATCCTTCTCTCAATTTCTGCTATAAATTGCTGAAGAAATTTACATATTATGAGAGTGTCGCCTGGACCGGTTATTAAACGGAAGAATGGGCATAGGCAGATGCTCGAGTCTTGATTATTTGTTGTGAAATCAAATTAACTTCTCAACACAACACATTGAACTTCTAGTTTTTACATTAATTGCAGTGGTATACCAATATAACGTCATTTTAAATTACCAATTACCCAGAGGATGTTAAATTTATACGTTATTTAATATTTGATTTTTCCAGTGTATTGAAGGGCGTTTTAATATTTCTGCTACTTTTTCTTGTTGGGATTTTTATGCTCGACAAGCAAAATGTGTTCAAAACATGATTGATTAATAAATTTATTATTCAATTTTATTCCATGTATGTATTTTGATTTGTTTTATAAAATTCATGAAAATTCTGTGATTATTTATATAGTTTTAAATTAAATACATATGTGTATGTAAAATGTTATATATATATATATATGGATAAAATTTAAAAGAATTTGGAATCTTCAAAATCCAAAGTCATAAATATAATTCATTTCATTATGAATGGTATAGTTATATCCAGACTATAATATATAGAGACATAAAAATGAATGTATTTTATATAATAAGATTATATTGAACATGATCAAATGAAATTGAAAAGTTCTAATAATTTCCGTTAAATAAAAAACGTCAATTTTATCATAATGATGACCATATTTGTGATGATCTTAATTCATTATATTTAACAAACTCTTGTATCATTTTAATTTATTCTTTAATTTACTCGGTAGGGTTTTGTATTCGTTACATTTCGTAAATCTTGTATTTTGGAAATTAATTGAATGAATAGCTGAGAATGCTAACCTGATATGATGAAATCCGTTCTTAAGTTTCCCTTGTTTGTTGGTTCAGGACCTGAATGATTAGCGTGTAAATTCATAATAGTTATGAATTAATTGTTCATTTAAGAACTAATGGAAGTCAATGATACAAATGTAATTGGAGATGTTAATGGATTTTATACCTAGCTCATTTACGAATATTTTATGGAGGATCATTGCATATGTAATGACTATATCAATGGACAGATAGTTTGAGTAATTAATTTTATAATTATGATAGTGCAATTCTGAATATTTAGTGGAGTTATTCCAAAATTAATAATTTCGTTTGATTAATAAAAGAGTTTATAATTAATCAACAGAATTGTTGGAGCTTAGAATTATAGGTCCATCGGTCCTCTCGTCGTCTTCTATCATTGTTCGAATGATAATAGTTGCGAAGAAAAATAATTGTGAATTATTTTTTACACTAATTATTCTATAACCCTTGTTCGGAAATTATGACAAAAGTTGTCATAATGTATTTATCAATAGATATTATATCTATTTATTAATTTATAAAAATGTTATTAATTAATATTTGATTAATTTGATTAATTAAGTTTTAATTAATCGAAATAATATTTTCAAAAGTTGAAAATTTTAAAAATTTATTTTTAAAAGAATTATCTTATTAGTTGATAATTACAAATTAATATTTGATTAATTTAATTAATCGAAATAATATTTTCAAAAGTTGAAAATTTTAAAAATTTATTTTTAAAAGAATTATCTTATTAGTTGATAATTATAAATTAATATTTGATTAATTTGATTAATCAAATATTAATGAGATAATATATTTTTTTTTAATTAATTTATCTTTATTTCAAAAGTTGAAATTTTGATAAAAGTATTTAAAAATATCAAATATTAGAATTATCTCATTTTCAAAAATTATAAGATAAATATTAAATGATTTTATTTTGATTTTTTGAAAATCAGAATTGATAATACCCTTTTATGGATATACTTGGCTTTGTTTTTTTGATTAAAAAGATTAAAAGCCATGATGATATAAAAAGCTCAAAAACGTGAGCTGAAGGGATTTTGGAGTATTGATTGATCAAAAATCAAAAGGGAAAAACGTGGGCTGAGAGAAGAAAAAAAATCATGTTTTGGTTTTGTGAAAATCAAAAAGGAAAATAGCCTATAAGGATTCATCTCATATGTTGAGTACACGAATTTCTCACAAAAATTAGAGTATTTTTCGTAATTATATTTCCGCCCACACGTACTGTTTAAGGTAAGGAGATAAGACGAGGAAGATCGTGATTCAAAGAATCGTGATTCAAAAAGATTCATATCTGCATGTATATTTTCTTCTTAAGATCTAATTATTTTTATATTATTAATTTACAAAACATGGCTCATTCTCTCATAAGCACATGTCATGTCCTTAATTTATGTGTTCAAGATGGTCTGACTAGTTTAGCACCTTACATTGATCCTATTAATTGGTTCGCATATTTCTATTAAATATTTAATTGATGCAGTATTTGCAGATGCATTATCAAAAATCAATTGTTAAAATTTTACCTAATAAATCAAATTCATCAAAAATTACTTTCATCATTCTATAAATATTTTGTGCAGTATGTTGTTTAACAAAAACTCTAAATTCAACAAGTCATTTTTTCATGTTCCATGATGCATCAATCCAATGACAAGTCACACCCATATATGAGTGTGTTTGTCAATGGTTACTCCAAATATCAGAACAAATAGAAAGACGACCTTTAATATCTTTAAATGTTTCATTTAAAATAATTTTATCATTTTTGTAAAATTTAAAAATTTGACATTTTGTTATATTTCTAGTCATTCTACAAGCAGCAGGATTTAAAGCATTCTGAACGTAATTAGTAAAATCAATTTTTTCACCAAAACTTAAAAAAAGATGTAACATACAAATTAATTTAGCAAATTCTTCTCTATTTTTAACATATGAATATTTAAATAAATCTAAATAACTCGTACCTCTACTAGATGATGCGTACCTGGTCATTTGAGTTTGTGTTGGATCAAGTCCAATTTCAAAGGCATGATGTCTTTCCAAGTGTTTGATCATGTTGACGGCTGATTTTGGTCTCAGGGTAATATTGGAATATCACTCCCGAGAAAATCCTCCCTCAATAGTGAATTTGTTTGGTTATGGGGGACCAAAAGCAAACTTAGCAAAAGACAGATAAATATGCCAATCGACAAAGAGATTTAACGTGGTTCGGCGGATCTTGGTCCGACCTACGTCCACGGGCACAAAAAAGATGATACTTTTATTACTCAAACATGCTTCTCAGCTCTCTCTTTTGTTTACAAGTCTCACAATAATGATCTTGATCTCAACTTTTAACTTGTTTTCCTTATGCCCACTCTACCATTCTATTTATAATAGTGTAGAAATCAGATTCCTTCTCTACAAGAATTTCCTAGTTGAAACAATTTAGTTTCCCATAAGGATTCCTAGTCAAAACTGTTCCCTTTTCCCATAAGGATTCCTAATCAAAACTACCTTTACTTCATTTATCCTATTAGGATATTAACTCACCAGTTTTCCTCATGAAAATAGGATAACTTGTCATCTTATCCACAAGGATAGGGTGTTATCTTCAGGAGCACGCCTCACTATATGGTCGGTCTTCATGTGGTCGGTCATAATAGTCTTTTGTACTGAGAGTGCTGCTGTCGACCTGATAATTGCCCGGTCATCTTGAACTCAAGTGCTCGGTCACTAACCGTAAAGTTCACGGCCTCTTACTGTTGACTCTTTAGTGGTCGGGTCGGCATTAATAATCTTGACTGAGAAGTGAATTACCTTTTTTACCCATGTCGTGCTGCTTAAATAACATAGTGCCTGAAAACACCATCAACATCTGTCCCCTAGTTCTCGGTTCCAACGAGTATGCAAGTTGGTGCCGGGAACTATATAAAGATGGTGTGCTGATCGCCTTGCTGGTGGTCGCTCCAGAAATCACAGAGAAATTACCTTCGCCATCAACTAAGTCTTCTGTTTCTATCTTCATATCCTCGGTTATTGGAGATGCTGATCCTATTCAGAACGATTCTTCACCTCAAAGCAAATTGCTTACTTGGGTCGTTCCATCAGGAGATGAAGTTCCTCTTGTTGTCCAAACTAGGAATGACTCCTCCTCTGTAATATCTGTACCAGAGATTTAGAGGTCTTGACCTCTGACTGATCCAATCTTGATTGTGAGGAGAAAAATTTTGCCTCTGAGCTAACGATGATGTGCTCGGTGGCATGTGATCCTGTCTCGAGCTGTGAGAGATGCTCGGTCCTGGGGGAATGTTACGTCCCCAGTCCGAAGGACTGACTCGGTGGGACGCAACCCGACCCCGAATGAAGAGAGACACTTGGACCTGAGGGAATGTTACGTCCCCAGTCCGAAGGGCTGACTCGGTGGGACGTACCCCGACCCCGAGCTGAGAAAGACACTTGGACCTGAGGGAATGTTACGTCCCTAGTCCGAAGAGGTCGACTCGGTGGGACGTAACTCGACCCCGAGTGAAGAGAGGCACTTGGACCTGGGGGAATGTTACGTCCCCAGTCCGAAGGGCTGACTCGGTGGGACGTACCCCGACCCCGAGCTGAGAAAGACACTTGGACCTGGGGGAATGTTACGTCCCCAGTCCAAAGGGCTGACTCGGTGGGACGTAACCCGACCCCGAGCTGAGAAAGACACTTGGACCTGGGGGAATGTTACGTCCCCAGTCCAAAGGGCTGACTCGGTGGGACGTAACCCGACCCCGAGCTGAGAAAGACACTTGGACCTGGGGGAATGTTACGTCCCCAGTCCGAAGAGGTAGACTCGGTGGGACGTAACCCGACCCCGAGTGAAGAGAGGCACTTGGACCTGGGGGAATGTTACGTCCCCAGTCCGAAGGGCTGACTCGGTGGGACGTACCCTGACCCCGAGCTGAGAAAGACATTTGGACCTGGGGGAATGTACGTCCCCAGTCCGAAGGGCTGACTCGGTGGGACGTAACCCGACCCCGAGCTGAGAAAGACACTTGGACCTGGGGGAATGTTACGTCCCCAGTCCAAAGGGCTGACTCGGTGGGACGTAACCCGACCCCGAGTCAAATAACTAAGTGGCCTCGGCGGAACGAAATCCAGGCCCGAGCCGAATAAACAAGTGGCCTCGGCGGAACGAAATCCAGCCCCGAGCCGAAATAAAAATCGATCTCGGCGGTACAAGAGCAAACCCGAGCCGGAAAGAAACATCGGTCTCGGCGGTATAAGAGCATACCCGAGCCGGAAAGAACATCGGTCTCGGCGGTACAAGAGCAGACCCGAGCCGGAAAGAAGCATCGGTCTCGGCGGTACAAGAGCAGACCCGAGCCGGAAAGAAGCATCGGTCTCGGCGGTACAAGAGCAGACCCGAGCCGTAAAGAAGCATCGGTCTCGACGGTACAAGAGCAGACCCCAGCCGGAAAGAAGCATCGGTCTCGGCGGTACAAGAGCATACCCGAGCCGGAAAGAAACATCGGTCTCGGCGGTACAAGAGCAGACCCGAGCCGGAAAGAGACATCGGTCTCGGCGGTACAAGAGCAGACCCGAGCCGGAAAGAGACATCGGTCTCGGCGGTACAAGAGCAGACCCGAGCCGGAAAGAGACATCGGTCTCGGCGGTACAAGAGCAGACCCGAACCGGAAAGAGACATCGGTCTCGGCGGTACAAGAGCAGACCCGAGCCGGAAAGAACATCGGTCACGGCGGTACAAGAGCAGACCCGAGCCGGAAAGAGACATCGGTCTCGGCGGTACAAGAGCAGACCCGAGCCGGAAAGAGACATCGGTCTCGGCGGTACAAGAGCAGACCCGAACCGGAAAGAGACATCGGTCTCGGCGGTACAAGAGCAGACCCGAGCCGGAAAGAAACATCGGTCTCGGCGGTACAAGAGCAGACCCGAGCCGGAAAGAAACATCGGTCTCGGCGGTACAAGGGCAGACCCGAGCCGTAAAACAAATATCAAAACCATTGTGTGAGCCATAACAAACAAGCATAATCAAATGTCAACCTAAGTCAGAAGAGGTTTTACTCACCTTTTTTGGGGATCCGTTTCCTTTCTTGCAACTCTACGAGGGTCACTACAAGCAATGCTCTTCTTAATACATCCTTTCTGCATCTCAGCATTCCACGCATCCGACCGGATGACTTCCGCTATCAACTTGGTCGACCTCAAAAGCCGAATGGTCTATGTACACACTGAGATAGCCTTCTTTCACCAAGTCTTCCACCTGCTCCCGCAGGTCTCTACACCCATTCGTGGCATGTCCCCTTACGTCATGGTAGATACAGTATGCCCTACTATTTCCTTCCTCAATCGGGAACCTCCTCAAATTAGGCTCGGCCAACAGACCTTTATCCTGGATTTCCCGAACTATCTGGTGAAATCCATGACGATCGGTGATTTCCATCTTCTGCCATCGTCTTACTACGCGAGCTGCTTTTTGTTGAATTCCCCACAGACGGCGCCAACTGTTCAGGGGGGTGTATACTGTCCTCCCCGATGACTGGCGATTTCCACCTTCTGCCATTGTCTTACCACGCGAGCTGCTTTTTGTTGAATTCCCCACAGACGGCGCCAACTGTTGACGGCTGATTTTGGTCTCAGGGTAATATTGGAATATCACTCCCGAGAAAATCCTCCCTCAATAGTGAATTTGTTTGGTTATGGGGGACCAAAAGCAAACTTAGCAAAAGACAGATAAATATGCCAATCGACAAAGAGATTTAACGTGGTTCGGCGGATCTTGGTCCGACCTACGTCCACGGGCACAAAAAGGATGATACTTTTATTACTCAAACATGCTTCTCAGCTCTCTCTTTTGTTTACAAGTCTCACAATAATGATCTTGATCTCAACTTTTAACTTGTTTTCCTTATGCCCACTCTACCATTCTATTTATAATAGTGTAGAAATCAGATTCCTTCTCCTACAAGAATTTCCTAGTTGAAACAATTTAGTTTCCCATAAGGATTCCTAGTCAAAACTGTTCCCTTTTCCCATAAGGATTCCTAATCAAAACTACCTTTACTTCATTTATCCTATTAGGATATTAACTCACCAGTTTTCCTCATGAAAATATGATAACTTGTCATCTTATCCACAAGGATATGGTGTTATCTTCAGGAGCACGCCTCGCTATATGGTCGGTCTTCATGTGGTCGGTCATAATAGTCTTTTGTACTGAGAAGTACTCGGTCACTAACCGTAAAGTTCACGGCCTCTTACTGTTGACTCTTTAGTGGTCGGGTCGGCATTAATAATCTTGACTGAGAAGTGAATTACCTTTTTTACCCATGTCGTGCTGCTTAAATAACATAGTGCCTGAAAACACCATCAACAGATCATATTGCCATATCCACTAGTAAATTTGTCAGAAACCCCACAATAGTTGCATATTGCTCTTGCACCTTCATTTTCAGTCTAGATTAAATGAAAATGAATTTTGAAAATATCGGAAGAACGAGACTTAACTTCTCTTCTTTGCGTACCGATACTAGGGCCGCTCTTTCTGGTTGACACATTTGACATGATGTTCTCAGATGAGCTTGCCATTTTTTGTTAAAGAAATTTTAAAGAATGAGAGAATTGAGAATGAGAAAGAAATTGAGAGAATTGAGAATTGATGTGTTGAAAAAATGAAAAATGACCATTATTTTTACATTTTTGGAATATTTTGCGATACCTAAAATGCCCATAAAACTAATTGTTTTATTAATGTTGTTAAGGGTAAATTAGTAAATTACACATTTTATTTAATTTTTTTTTTTTGGAATTTAGGGCAGGGAGCCGTTGGAACCGTAGAACCACTGGAACCATCCGGTTCCAGTGGTTCTATTTCGGTTCGATCAGGGGTGAACCCTAACCGAACCGAAAAATTTCGATTCCGATTCCGAAATCGTCCGGTTCCAACCTGTTCGGTTCCCATTTGAAACCGAAACCGTATAAATCGAATTCAGTAGTACAGTTGAATTTTGAGCATTTGATTAATGATAAAATAATATTTTTCTCTCTCATCATAAAATAAAAAAATAAAATAAAATAAAAGTATTTGTCTTTAAATTCTAAGTGTTAGAAATAAATCCAGCGAATTAAACTTTGTATTGGAGCCCCCGGGGGATCGGAAGAAATCATTTTCATTCATCTTAACTGTTAGTTTCTCAAATTTCATGGGAGGTATACGAAAAATACTTTTAGAAAAAAAAAAAGAAAGTTGATTCTTGCCTAATAAGCAGGCTATAGCAATGGGGTAACTTCTCCTGAGGTTTGGGATAATTACAGAGATAGAATGACATTAAATCAAGTAAATGAATCACAGTTAACATTTGAGGGTAAATAACATTCGAATGACTTAAAATTCAAACAATTTTAAGATTTTCGCTTTGCATTTGGTCTGAGCAAACTGTTTGACCAGTAAATAATTTGTTTGAAACACCAATAGCTTCAAATCAAGTAAATGAAGCAAAAAAATACTTCTCATTTTTAGAGATTCCCTCAATATTAGCGCACAAATTTATTTGAAACTTCAATCTCTTTCGTTGGCTTCGGAAAAAAGCCCTCAACCCAAGATTGGGGTACTGAATTCTGAAGAGACACTACTCTTAAAGCCAAAGTCAGAGCGCTAATAAATAATAAGAATTTGTTAACGTTAATGTTACATATTATAAAGAAGTATATAAATCTTAATAATTTTTTTAGACATAAATCTTAATAATTTTTAAAATATTTTTAAAAAATAGACATTTTGACAAGATTTGTGGGGCCTTCTTAATAATTGTCAATAAAATACGTTACATAAACAAAGCATTATAGGAGTATTAATAGGTAAATGCCTTAAAAATGTGTTTTTTCTTTTTCTTTTTAAAAAATATTTTGTTAATAAATAACATAAACATAAATAATAGGGATATGTTTGAAAAATAGAACCTTTGCTAAAATTGGGGCTTTATGTAACTGCCTAATTGGTCTAGTGTTAGAGTCGTCCTTGTGTTGGACAATAAATGGAGTGAGACGAAGCGGCGGGGCAAACACAAATCGTAAATCCGAGACAAAGCACGACAGAAGTAGCCAATTGAAGAGGGAGCTTTAAATGGAGGCGGTTGCTCATTGTTAGCGTGAGCCGTTGGATTAATGTGCGCCCCGGAGAATCTAGTGGCCCGAATTGAGCACGTTTTTTTTTTTTTGGATTATGTGTTATTAGATTTTGTGGTATTGATAATCTATGGTTTGATTTTTAAAATTTGAGATGTTTGTTCAAAAGTTATAGGTTTAGTAATATTTTTTTTTTAAAGAATAATGAAATATTTTATTAATAAAACATCCTAAAGGTGTAAATATGTAGTCATTTTGGTTCCATTACAAACTTATGAGAACCTAAGACTCCAATCTAATTAAGATGAAACCTAACAACATAAATTTATATATCACGTTTCTCCTAAGACTATTCAGATCGGAAGCCGTATTCATACGAAAATCTACTGAAAGATCCGGAGGATTTTACGGATCGGCCTGAATGTCTCACTTCTGCTAGTGTTGGTGAATATGAAATTCGGAACAATTACATAAAATACGTAATATACAGAACATAAATTTTTACAATAACCCATATACAATCTATTACATGAAAATAAATAATTTATAAGGAAGTTGCAAAACTTAATTTTCACTTCAAAAGATAGATCTATCATCTTTCTCTCACAAATCTTCTATCTGCTGATGAAAAGATAATTTTATTCATGCAAAATAAAAATAAAAGCCTAACATAAATTTGGAAATCTAACGCCACATATGGGTGTAATCATAGATCCATGGATCCGATAACAAAAGACAAAGAAAATGAAAAAAAAAAACAAACAAACAATAAATAAAAAGACTAAGAAATAGATGGGGAGGAGGGATTGAAGAAAGAGAGAAGGAAGGGGGAAAAAAAGAAAAATAAAACAAGAGGGAGGGCGAGATCTGGATGAGGGAGGAGGGAGAACTGTGGGGGAGGGGGCTGCCGTCGACCACAGTAGTGGCTTTGGTCGGCATCCAGAGAGAGGTTGATTAAGATCTGTTTTGTTTCTGGTTGCAGAGAGAAAAAAGACGAGGGAATGAGATTCATATAATAGGTTTTGTATTTTTGATTTACCAGTTTGGTGCGGTTTTTTTACAATTTAAGAGATATTATTTAATTTGGGGTTTGACTGGTTTTTAGCTTAATTGATGAAAGAAATCCAAGAGGTGAAGACTATAAAAGAATCAAACACGCCGATGTCGAATTTGTTTAAGCAAATTTATTTTTGTCAAATTATGCAGTGTCAAGATTTATTTTTCCAAATGTGTGTTTTTTTTTTCAAATCATTCCTTTTAACCCATGGATCTTTATCAGATTGGCCTTTCTCAACTCAGGGTAACGCTCTAATTGGTGAAATCAAGCCACAAGCTTCTAATGAGTATCGATTCGTAATAGTGGCCATGAACTACTTCTCCAAGTGAGTAGAAGCTGAATCCTTTCATAATGTCACAGCTAAGCAGATGGCTAAGTTCATATATAGCCTGGAATATCGTCTGTCGATATGGAATGCCACATCATGTGGTAACAAATAACAAGGTACAGTTTCAAGGGGAGACCAAAGTCATACTGCAGAAGTACGGGATTGGGTACTACAAGTCTTCACCGTACAGACCACAAGCCAACATGACAATAGAGGCATCCAATAAGACTTTTAAGAAGATTTTGTTTAAGATGACAAAGACCTACAAAGACTGGACAGACAAGTTGCCATTTGCATTATAGGGATATAGGACTTCGATCATGACAATGACATAAGCTACACCTTATTCTCTGGTATATGGAATGGAGGTTGTACTGCCTGTAGAAATCGAAGTACAGTCAACGTAGATTATGATTGAAGCAGGCTTACCCGAGCAAGAGTGGGTTACAAAATATTTGAACAACTGGCTCTGCTTGATGAGAAGAGAATGAAAGCTCTATATCATACTCAACTGTATCAGAAGAGAATAGTTAGACCTTTAATAAAAGAGTCCAACCCAGCAAGACTAAGGAAGGGGACCTGGTGCTGAAACAGTCAAGACCACTAGTAATTAAACCGAGGGGAAAGTCTAGGCCCAATTGGGAAGGTCCATATTTGGTTAGAAAGATCATGAAAAATGGAGCAGTTTGGTTATCTGACTTAGAGGGGAACGAGTTCACAGAACCCGTCAACATAGACAGTTGCATAAGTACTTTGCATAAAAAGAAAAAAAAATAAAAAGAGGCTCGTTAGGTCGAAAATACTCAAGGACGGCCTAAGCAAAAGTTGTAGCACATCCCATTAAATCGGAAACAGTTTAGGCAAAAATTATGGATAACTGAGTAAGGAAAATTGTTAATTGGAAAATCCAGAAGGGCCAGTTAACGACAATGATACCCTTACACAAAAAAATTAAATTTTTCACGCATATACTAAGAAATAATACTAATATTTTATTGAAATAAAGCCCAAAATGTTCATGGAATACAAAGTTTTGGCTAAAAGAGATAATTTAGGCTAAGCATGCAAAAATCATTTTCTTTGCCTCTTTAATTCAGAGCCTAAACCAGAAAAACTAGTTGGGGATTCATGTTTATTTGGTACACTGGAAGACTCTAGGGCAGTGACGGTCTATACACACCGTTGAGCCCACTTTTCGCGGAAATGAGTCAGGAAATGACGAAACACAAGGCCACATTGAAAGGTATGCCTCTCAGGGGCAAGGTGTGAGGGGCACCCGTAATGTCGACAAAGCCTAGCCGGAAGGTAGATTGAGCTGACATAGAGGCCTGGGAGAGGTTCGTAGTGACGGAAGAAGTCTATGGTGATATGGACGAGACATCACCAAAAGCACATCCACAAAATCTTTATGTCAGATACTTGATGCAGCCACTCAATCCACGCATTATAAGAAAAGTTCTTCTTCACCATGGCACATGCTAGATGATGTCAGGGATCATAGGAGGTAAAAATGGAGACTGGCGGGGGAACAATGAGCTTCAACTTCTCTTGCAGCCAAACCTATCGGGAAAAAAAAGTGTATTAGCTAACTAGGTGGAAAACTTGAAAAGGTAGCCCAGGAAAAAATTAGAACGATGTGCTAGGTTGAAAATCTTAAATGATAGCCTTGGCAAAATTTAGGACATACCTGAATGTTGGACAATTATGACCCATATCATCATTATTTGTAAAAGACATGATGTTCTTTGTACAAATTAATTATGTGACAAAGGAAATTACTCTTTTATCATTTTGTAATTGGATTACTTGGATATATAAATGATAAAAGTCCATATGATTAGTATCAAATTAATAAGATATGAGACAATATTAATCCACGAAAGGTTTAATCATTAAATATCCATAGTCGTAGTATTATCGAGACTGAACATCGATAATGCGGAATAGACTAGTATTACACTTGTGCGCGTTATGAAAGCTTAACGGCATAGTTCTCATATATTTAAGTATTGGATACTTATGCAATGTGATATGAGGTTCTATTAGTATTTGGATCGGGAACAGCTTCGCTCTGGATAGACCCCTCGGAATCCCATTGGTAGTATGACTATGTGTATATGGGAATCCGAATCAGGGTAGGTGTATTTGGTCTTAACCTGAGACTTGCATCGCTAATACTTGCGACAATCAGTACGCTTTGGTTTTGGTCGTCCGAGGCTTTAATAGGTTCTGTGTACGCCTCTTCTGGGTTTATTGAGAATCGTTGTGTATTGGGTGTGATGTCAAGATGGAAGTATCACTTCAATCATATAGAGATGATGATCACGTAGGATACAAAACTGGTACTCTTAAATGCTGCAACTATCGGGATAGTATGAATAGGTCATGATTATCCGATTAAAGAGACTAGCTGCTAGTGATCCGATATGTGCTTCGTACGGGGCAAGCACAATTCCAGCCCTAGGCCTAGCATGTGACATCTGATACTGGATCGTAATACGCAATACTTAGTATACTAAGCTTGATAAAGATTATATATTCTTCGTTGAATATTTCTGGAGAATTGGGTAGGCACGGTGTTTTGCTAGAAGCCAACCATGTCTTGTAAATTGGTAAGAATGTGGTACGGGGTACGCACGTGTTCGGATAGTCCGACGATCGAATTTACTGCTAACATATTCAGGGATCTCTTGGGTCGCTTCCCAAAGATTCACCGATGACATTTGACTCGAACAGAATTAATCTGGGATTAATTATGAGAGAGAAAATTAATCTGGGATTAATTGCGACAATAATTTATCTGGGATAAAATTCTAATAGAAGAGAGAACGCGATTAATTTGGAATTAATCGATTGAATAATATATTAGATATATTAATTGAAATTAGATTTCAAAGCGGAATTAAAATTGGATTTTAATTCGGGGCGAACGAATTAAATTGGAATTAATTCGTAAGCGAATTTAGTAATAATTTTGCGAGGCATTATTATTTAATTAAATTGGATTCTGGGCCCGATCGAAGTTGCGCGTTGAGTTATTCGACTTAAATTTGAAATTTAAAAGTGGTGAGACCCACTTGACTTACATCAACATGTTTGACATTTGATGGAAGTTATTATTGGTTGAGTAAAGCTTAGATTGCTTATAATACACTCAAACCAAATCCAACACACAACCTTGATATTTAAAGACAAGTCAACTTTGGAAGTAAGATACTTTTACTATTCACATCATTCTCTCTTCTCATTCTTCCTCATTGCCGTGACTTTGAGCTTCTCTTCTCCATTGATTTTGTTTCAAAATATTCCAAGCTAGCACTTAAGGAGTCTTATGAGGTGACATGGAAACTCACCTTTAAGTTGGAAGCAACATAGAAAGCTTGGAGCTTCATTTACATCTCTTGAATTTTTGAAATCTCAACCGATCAAAGTAAGTAATTTCCGCAACTTTTCTTTGATTTATTCACACACATATCATGACTTAGAGACCTTGGGCATGTCTAAGACACTAACAATGGTATCAGAGCCTTTACTAAGCATGATTTAATTCTAGGGCTTAAATACTTTATTTGGGGATTTTGTGTTTGGAGCATGATTTTTTCAAATTGGTAGTTTGGTTGTGCTTTGATGATGATTAATTGGATTTGTGCATCACAAGAATTAAGAAAATTGATTAGATTAATTTTTTCCCAAATTCTTAAGCTTGGTCGAAAATAACCCTTATTATGCTCATGATGATTTTTTGAAAAGTAGACAATTGGATGTGTTGTTGGCATGAAATGTATGTTAGATGTTGATTTAATTGGATTGAAATCAAATTGCATGATGATTTCTTGTCAAAACCGTGAGTGTAGGCACTGCATTTTTGTATATAAGTCCCTATGATGAGTCTCATTTGGAGGCACTACCTTTTAAGTCACGGAAGTCACGAGAAACGGACGTTGGAATGGGAAATTCAGAATAAGTACGTCATCAGATTCATTTCACAAGTTCACTGTTTTCGTTCATCCTGCGTTCGTTACTTCGTTCGAACGTCAAAAAGATTGCGGGCGTTCATTCCGCGTTTGAGGAGGCGTTCGAACGGTGTCGGTAATTCTGGTTTTGCTGCTAGCCTCACACCCAAGCCCAATTAACCCACCAAAACCCATAAAACACATCCCAATTAATAAAACACATTTAAAACACATGGGAAATTAAATTAAATCTTAATTAAATTAAACATTGAATTAAATAAAATATTTAAACCATTTACCAATTAAATAAAACATAAAATATAATCATACCTAATTAAGACAAATCAAATATATTAACTTCCTAACTAAACAAAATCACATACTAAATTAAAAAGATGTCATGCCTAATTAAAATCAATCATAACCAATTAAAAATATTGTATTCCTAATCTAGCCAAGATTTGTCCCCCCTCAATCTAATCCTTTCCTTGTCCAACACCAAATCAAATCCTCCATTTAATGCCAAATCCCTTCCTTGTGAGACAAGGTAAAGCCCTAGCCATTCTCTATATAAACAACACCTCTCCAACGCATTCCCCCTAGTGCACGCCCATTACAAGAAAAGAAGCAAAGAATTTCCAACCCCTTTCCCCTAGCTCATTCATACAAGAAAAGCCTCTCCTAGTTCATTCACACAAGAAACACCCAAGCTTATTGACACAACTCTCGCTCGCTCTCAATAACCGAAGATCACAAACCAAAGACCCTCATTGCCTTGACCAAAATACATCCCGAACAGCCCCTAACCATCACTGAAAACCACCTCCATAAACTCCCCACGCATCACCGAAAATCACACCCAAAACAGTAGCCAAAACATCCCAAGAATAGTAACTAAAATACAGCAGCAGAACAGTGGCAAAACGGCAGCGAATTGGAGTCAAAAGCAGCAGCAAAAGACGGAGAACGACGACTCCAAACGGTGAGACAACGAACGAGAGCAGTGAACCAGTGAACCGGAAGAGTTGCGGAGCATCCACCCTTCCGACGATCGTGTGCCGTACATTCGAGAGGTGATTTAAAAGGTTAGACCTGAGGGTACTTTTCACACTCATCTTTATTTGATTTTTGTTATTTATCTTGATCGTATTTTAATTATTTGTTGAATCTTGTTTGTGTATGATGTGTGTTGTGGGTATTGGATGAATGGAAAAGTGTCGTCTCTTGTGGTATATAGGATGGAAACCCGGACATAAATTTCATAGCCGATTCCGAATGGACGGTAGTATGATCTGTACTCGGGATACAACTCCACGTACCACTTGAGTAAACGGCACACTCTTTTGTTTTATGTTGCTTCGGTTTATTTATTTTTCGTTATTTGAATTCTGCATGTTACTTTTGTATGTGTGATACAACCGAGCGTATGGGCTTAGTAAGTCGGATTAAAGGTCCCCTATTTGGAGGGGTTAAAATCCTTTACCACAATGCTTTGCCGCGCCGGTTGATGTGTGTTCGGTTGAATGCAAGATATGTTCAATCGGATATACTAAGTTTGATATGATTGTCTTTATTTTTATATGCATTGAGATAAGCGCATTGGCTTAGTAAGTGTGATGAAAGGTCCTCTAATTGAAGAGGTTAAAATCCTTTGCCACGATGCTTCGCCGCGCCTCGTATTTCGCAATTTGTTTTTTTTTTATGTATGTATTGCATCATATTTTGTGCATCAGGTCAGTTCCCGTTCGAACGCGTTATCAAACGCTATACGAACGTGACCCTTCTGTTTTCCGTTCGAACACGTTTTACAAACGCTACTCGAACGCGCATGCATTTTGTTTCATCAGGTCTGGATCCGTTCGAACGCATTATCGAACGCTATACGAACGCGAACCTTCTGTTTCCCGTTCGAACGCGTTTTACAAACGCTACGCGAACGCACACGCACTTTCTTAGTCTTAGCATGCATCAGGTCTGGTTCCGTTCGAACGCGTTCTCGAACACTACGCGAACTCATACGCACTTTCTTAGTCTTATCATGCATCAGGTCTGGTTCCGTTCGAACGCGTTCTCAAACGCTATACGAATGCGAACCTTCTGTTTACCGTTAGAACGCGTTTACGAACGCGCACACACTGAACTGAGTCTGTCTCATCATATTCATGCATAATTGCCTCTTGGTTGATCTTTCTTGTATTATGTAGCCAATCATATTATTTGTATTCCTGCATTTATCCATTCTATGTGTTCTAGGGATGATATTCAAGCATGATTAGGCTGTTAGCATGTTATTTGGTTAATATGTTCATGAGATAGTATTCAAGCATGATTAGGCTGTTAGCATGTTATTTGGTTAATATGTTCATGAGATAGTATTCAAGCATGATTAGGTTGTTCTTAGTTTTCCATATCATATGATTGGAATATGTTCATGAGATTGCCATGTGATGTTGTATGTTGTGATGATTAATTTCATGCATATGGATTTAGAAGCATGATACTCTTGGAAATAAGTGTTACTTAGGCCTGATTAAATTATTACGTAAATCCTTTCATTACAAGTGACATAAGTAAGAGACCATTCCGAACCCAACGGTTTGAGGTTTTCCCTTGCGAGGGGTGAGTGCGGCCTTAAATCTCATTTTCCTGGTTCACACCGGGTGGCGACTCCATCATTCTCCGGTTTAGTTCCCCGCGGACTACTTTGTACTCCCTCTAGGCCGCGAGCCCGGGACAACATGCATTGCCCAGTTCCTGTGTTCGCACAGTGAGCTATAAGCATGTATTGATGGATTGATTTTGCTTCAATTGTGTTGGACATAAATTGAATTATTAAAGCATGATTAATTAATTAATTATGGCAATTACACTTTAATTAAAATTAATGTGATATTTGGAATGTTATATTAATTAAATTAGTCTTTAAAATTGGATTGGGCTAATTTTGTTGTATTTGGGCTTAATGGGCTTGGTTGGGCTAAGCTTGGTTTTGGACAATTGGATTGGATCCAAATTGGGCCTAAAACCATTTCCATAAAGTCCAAATATAACTTTTGGGCATTTTAATATTTAATTGGGCCTAAATTGATTTTTGGCAATAAGGTGATTCCTATTTGGGCCTTGGAATTTTGGGTTTGATCCATATTGGCCAAAGCCCATGCCTAAAGAATTAATTAAAAGCCCATTGGACTTTAATTAAAATAGTATTGGATACTAATTGGGCCTTTGAGACCCATTTAGATTAGATTTAGAATCTAAGTCTAAAAAGCACATAAATAAGTGTAATTATTTAATTTGGAATTAAATTAGAATTAGTATTGAATACAAATTAAATTGGATTTAAAATTGTAGTTCAATATAATTCAAGAATATGTACTTTGAGTATTTATTCTTAAACGAGTTGGACTCGCGCAAATCAAATCGTTGTTTGAACATTGGATGATCATTAATTCAAAGATTAATTAATTGGATTAGATTGATTGAATAACATGCTTTGTGTGAATACTTGGATGTATTGTATGAATAATGTATATCAGATGGATATTGAAGGGTGAGGGCAATTTTGGAAATTATTGTAATAAATTTAGAATTTATTAAATTGGACCTGCGTGTCCAGCCTATTATCCCTTTACTCTTTGTATTTCTATTCTCACCAATTTCCCTCAATGTTAATGAGGTTTCTTTAATGTATCATGTAATTGGGTGGAAGTACGAATAATGCTAGCGGGAGAGAGGAAATAGAGAGATTTGTTCTAGGAACAATTTGTTATATATCCATCAACATATCGTTATTAATTTATTCGCGCCTTATTATGCTTTTAGAATGCATGATTAAGGGTGTATGATGAGACCTAATCAAAGATAATAAATTGGTTGCCAATTTAAGCGAAAAACCCTCAATCAAATATTAAGCGTTTTCCTTCCATTGAGTGGTTCTCTCTCAAGATCAAAGATTGTCATTGGTATGTTGGCCAAAGTCAAGACCATTGTGTTAGGGATATACACTATACCCAACTTGTGGATGGGTTATATGTACATGTATTTGTAATATTTTCATTAATTAATAAAATGACAATCTTTATTATACGTGTCTTACATAACTTATATGAATCATCAAACACTGTAATAAAGCCCTTGGAGTAATAAGATGATGGCTTCCACGCCTTATGAGAATCATTACTCTCAAACGTTCCTAGTCATAATTTTGTGAATAATCTGGGCGTTCACAAAGCGGAGAGACTATCATGATGATATGATCCACCCTTAAGTGGGGTAGCCGATCTCATAGGCTACTAGCGGAGATCCGTCCGCTTGGTGTATCACATGGATGCATGAGTTACTCGTGTCCATCGAACTGGCCGCCGAAAGTTTTCACATGGAGTGTTTATCCCATGTGTCTGTGAGAAATTTCATGTATCGATTGTATGACCAGTCTTTAGACTTGAGGTCTTTACAATCTTATGTGTGGATCAAATGACTTTGAAATTATCCTTCCCCGGTTCAAAAGATCCGGTCAAAAGGGTATGATTGGGTCATTTGTTGAAACACATGAAGTTTGTAATGATACAACATAGAATCGCCACTCTCTCGGATAATATTTTCTTATAAGTGTAGTATTCTAGTTCGTAGGTTGATATGTGTGATCAGTGCTTGAGACTGTGGCCGCAATGGAAGAATCATGTGAGATTCTTGGGTTAGCACGATTCATGACACTATCAACATCATACCTTTGACTACATGGGTAGACACTTTCCATACCCTAGGTCAAACGGTGGGGATACAGTGAGGCTAGGGACCGTATCATATGTAAATCGCATAGAAAATGGGTATATATCTTTCATTCTCATTTGAGGGCCTTGGCATGTTGCTAGATGTCAACCTTGGTCATTGAAATCGAACGACCATCTGATCGGAGGATAATTTATGTTCAATTAAATTATCATGATTCATTTCATGTCCAACTTGAGGGGAACCCAAAAGGTCACACACAACAAAGTCGAAATCAATGGTTAACAGTGCACAGTACAAATTTAACAGCATATATGATTGATGTAGGAATTGTTCATAAATGGTTAAATGTGTTTCATTATTAAACAAATCATTTATGAGGTTCCATAGTGGCTTAGGGATTGGTGAATGACGATAGGGGCACTTTGGGAATTGGAATGAATAAATAAATAAATAATAAAAACATGAATAGTAACGTGAATAATAAATTTTTTTATTTGTTATTTGTTTTGAATTCCAATTTGGCCCAAACTCTTATTAGGGTTTTATAATCTCATTAAACCACTAAATTAAGATCCAATGGCTAAGATTAAATTAGCTTTTATCCCACATCGGATTCTTAATTAAATTTGTTGTCTTTGGAGCACCTATATAAACCCAAAGAATTCTTTACAAATTTTTACACCAAAACCATTCATATCTTGGGTTTATATAAGTGAGCAACTCTAAATTTTAAGAGTAAGCCACTGATTTTGAGGATCCTTAAGTCTAATTGACTAGAGGAATCTCAAGTTAAAAGTTTTGAGGTATTTGCCTAGGCTAGCACCAAGGGCAAAATACCCGTGCACTCAAGGCGTAGTCTTGCCATTGAGTTTTGGCTTTGGTGTGTGCACCTTTGGAGGCCACACACTTGGGTGGCTCTTTGGAACATGTAAGAGCTTTCTGAGTTCGAGAAAAGCTTGTAGATTGGAGGGAGGACTGGAGGAGTCTTCGGTTCAAGTAAGTCTTTTTCTTTCTTTATTTTTAGTAACATGCCTAGGCTTGTAGAATAATCAAAATAAGTGGGTCTTGGGCAAAGGGATATCGGCATCATAATTTGATTTATTTATTAAATTTTCCGCTGTGCACTCACGGCCGCTTCCCAAAAGTGGTATCAGCGCGCCGTTTTTGTTTTGATTTTTTCTCTCTCATTTGAATTCGAAATTGGGTGTGTAAAAGCTCGTTGGAAAGCTAACACCCTGAAATTAATTTTAGGCACAAGTTTTGCATGATTTGGTTAAGATTTGAATTATGAAATTATATTTAAAGTTCATGCATCTGTAAAAAATGTGAATAGTAAATTTATTTGAATAAAAATAAAATGCAATATCATAATTAAATATTAATCAAAGTTATTTAATGCCTAAAATAATTCCAACATATTAAAACTCATATGCTTGATGATTCTATGTATGATTAGAATTGGCATGATTATTTTAGGGTGCAAGCATCTAGAGACTTTCTAAGGAAATAGAGAGTGTATTGCTTATCCCTTAGCTAAGTAATTATTATGTGATGAACTTAGAGATTTATTACCTTTAAGGCTAATAAATATAAATCACTTGTTTATAATAAAAGACATTATAAAATATACAAGTGGGGTGGGACCAAGGCGTTAATAAAACTTTCCAAACTAAAGTTAATTTAACCGAAGGTATTACTAGAGTTAGATAATGATTTGGTGTCTTCCTTCACTCACTACCTTTTTATAGCCAAAAGGAAAAGCTGTGAAGACATCTAGATAATCATTTACTCAAAGCTTACCTTAAAGCATATTTAAAGTGTTGGACTAATTTGGAGGATCTATTGTTTATTCCTGTCACCAAGGCAATAAGAGCCTAAGAGGTAAGGGTATTTAAGAGAGTTCGCTCCACCCTCCCTCTGGGGAATTTTCAATGGAGGAATCCATTTGACAGTTATTCACTTAAACTTGCTAAAATCCTCAATAATAATTTAAGTCTAAAATTTGCCTCCCATTGTAAAGTATAGACCCAAAGGGCTTAAACCGTATTGACATGACTAGGCTTTACCAGACTAACCAATACCAATTTGTCCCTAAATCATACTATTGACAATGGTTTGACTTTTTTGAGTCATAAGAAGCATCGACCCTTAGGCGTGGTCTTATAACTTTGTGGCAATATTGGGTGTTCACGAGGACTATCATAAGCTATGACATGTTTGATTGCCCAACCCAATGATCAAGGAATTATTATTTATATCATAAATTGGTTGGGAACCTACCTAATTATTGTATTTTATAATGACCGGCCCATTCGAAGTTATGAAATGATGATAATGGGATCCTTTCCCACAAGAAATCCATCATATTGGGGTTGATGCGATTTGCTTAAAATTTTAAAACAATTGAGTGAGAGCAACTTCATAATATTAAAAGCCCATGTTATTATGAAACATTAATGAAAACATATTCCTAATTTTAACATTCTCTCTTAAGAGGTGGGTTAAAATATTTCACAAACATTCAAATGGAAAACAAAGTATCACTTCGTTCCATCATTGATGAGCATAAGCTCAAAGGGGACAACTACAATGACTGGTTTTGAAACCTTAAAATTGTCTTACGACAAGAAAAGATTTTCTATGTTCTTGAAAGACCATTTCCCCCTGAACCCGCAGAAGATGCTGACCAAAATACATTTGATGCTTGGAAGAAACACGTCGATGATGATGAGCAAGCAGTTTGCATAATGCTTGGCTCTATGTCGTACGAACTTCAGAAAGCTCATGAAGATATGGATGCTCAAACCATCATCTTTCACTTGAAGGAGTTGTATGCAACTTCCATTCATACCGTGAGATTCCAAGTGTCATGTGCCTTATTCCAAACAAGGTATAAAGAAGGATCTGTTTGTGGACATGTGCTTAAGATGATTGGCCACATTGAAAAATTGGCCAACCTCGGGTTCATCATGGATCATGAGATATGTCACGATGTAATTCTTCAGTCCTTACCAAAAGACTTCTCTAACTTTATTCTGCAGTTTCATCTGTCTAATAAAGAAGCTACTTTAACAGAATTGCACAATCTGATAAAGCAAGCAGAGAAGGACTTGAAACCGGAGCTTAAAACCTCCGTCATGCTTACGGGTACGGACCTGAAGCCACAAGGCCCAAAGAAAAATAAGGGCAAGGGCAATGCTCCAGATAACCTAAAGCCAAATGGTAAGGTGGAGAAGAAAAAAGGGAAAAGAGAAATGTTTCTTTTGTGGAAATAAGGGTCATTGGAAGAAAGACTTCAGATCCTTGAAAGCCAAGGAAGCTAGGGAAGCCCAAGAAGCCAAAAAGCCCAATGCTTCAGGTACGTTGTATATGATTGAACTATATTCTCAAAACTCTGAACCTTCTACTTGGGTGCTTGACACCAGTTGTGGGACTCACTTATGTAACAATGTGCAGGGCCTGAGAAACAGTAGGAGACTCCGTCATGGGGAGGTTGACTTACGCATGGGTAATGGAGCAAAACTGGCTGCATTATGCGAGGGGACTTATTCATTAGTTTTGCCGAATGGTTTAGTTTTAGACTTAGAAGATTGTGTTTATGTACCTTCTCTAGTAAAGAACATCATTTCAATTTCTTCTTTATGTAATAAAGGCTTTTCATGCCTAATAAGTTGTAATGAATGTTCTATTTATTTCAATGAAATAAAATATGGAGATGGTATTTTGAATAATGGTATCTATGTCTTATAAACTAACAAAGAATGTTCAACCTCTAATATATACAACGTTCACTCGAATAATCTCAATGAATCACTTCTATGGCACAGTCGCTTAGGACATATCAATGAAATAAGATTAACTAAGCTACATAAGGATGGGTATTTCAGACCCTTCAAATATGAACCTTATGAAACTTGTGAGTCTTGTTTACTTGGTAAAATAACCAAATTACCCTTCAAAGGTAAATGACAGCATGCAACGGAGACATTAGAACTCATACACTCTGATGTATGCGGACCAATGTCAGTTACCGCTAGAGGTGGATTCTCCTACTTCATTACCTTTATCGATGATCACTCGCGATATGGGTATGTGTACCTTATGCGGTACAAATATAAAGCCTTTGAGAAATTCAAAGACTTCAAAGCTGAAGTAGAAAACCAACTTAATAAAAGTATTAAGTCATTAAGGTCTGACCGATGTGCTGAATACTTAAGCAACGAATTTCAAGATTACTTGAGAGAAAATGGCATTGTTCCCAGTGGACTCCTCCGGGAACTCCACAGCATAATGGGGTCTCTGAAAGGAGAAATTGAATATTATTAGATATGGTCCGATCAATGATGCCAGACACGAATCTACCTCTTTCATTTTAGGGTCTTGCTTTAGAAACTGCAACACTACTACTAAACCAAGTTCCTTCCAAGATTGTTAGTCAAACATCATATGAGTTATGGTCTGGGAAATGTCATAGTCTTAGTTATCTAAGAGTTTGGGGATGTGACACATATGTTAAGCTCACACAAACTAACAAATTGGATGATAGGGCAATTAAATGTAAGTTTGTAGGATATGCCTTGAACTCAAGAGCATACGTGTTCTAGGTCCCAAATGAACAAAGAACATTTATCTCACGAAATGCTAAATTTCTAGAGAATGAATTCCTTTTCAAGAAATATAGTGGGAGTAGACTTGACCTCGATGAGGTACGAGAAGAACAAACTAACATAGAACTAAGCCCCAGGCCCCTCAAAAAGGCAGCGACAGAACAACCACAAAGTTATGAACTTAGAAGGTCTGGTAGGGAAAGATATGAGCCTGAAAGATATGGTTTCCATATTAATGAGGAACATGATTAGGTCATTGATAATGACGATCCCACTAGTTATAACAAAGCAATGCATGACATTGATTCAATCAAGTGGCTTGAGGCCATGAAATCCAAAATAGACTCTACATATCAGAATCAAGTCTGGGACTTGATGGATGCACCTTAAGGGATAAAACCCATAGGCTGAAAATGGATTTACAAGCGTAAAACTGATGCAAAAGGCAACATCCAAACCTATAAGGCTAGGTTGGTGGCGAAAGGTTATAGAAAAATCCAAGGAATTGACTATGACGAAACCTTCTCGCCTGTTGCAATGATAAAGTCCATTATAATTTTACTGGCACTAGCTGCACACTTTGATTATGAGATTTGGCAGATGGATGTCAAAACATCTTTCCTTAATGGAAACCACGTAGAGGAAGTCTATATGTGATGAGCGGAAAATATATCAATATTTACCGCCCCTTTTACTTAATATTTTATTTAGTTTCTCGGGTTTGATGAACGTTTTGATGTGTTTTAGTTTATTTTGCAGATAAACTAATATTGGGACACAATGAAATCATTTAGGACGAAATGTGGGTCAAATAAGGGCAAAAATCGGACTTGACATATTAATTTTGGAGATTGGAAACTTGAAAGGGCGTTTTAACGAAGTGCAGTTTTGGAAGTTCCAATTTTGCGCATCTGTCGTATTTTGGGCATAATATTTTACTCCGATATTGGATTGAGCTAATTCAAGTTCCAGATTAAAGAAGACCCAAAGCTCTACAACTTTTAAAGATAAAAAAATTTCGAATTCTGAAGATTTCATACCCGACATTAATGAACCATCCAGAAGTGTGTTGTGTGTAATTATTAAAGTCATTTTAAATCATTTTCAAAGTAAAAAATAAATAATAAAAATATCAAATCACCACCAAACATGATAAGTAATTAGTGGAGTAATTAATAATGGATTTGGTGGAGCAATTAGTGGATCAATTAGTGGAGCAATTAATAATGGATTTGGTGGATGATTTGATGGAGGCAAAATTTTGCCTATAAATTCCAAGCAATTTCACTTGTAAATTCATACTTTCTTCTAAGGAATTCCTTAAGAATACTAAGAAGATTGTATCTTGTTTGTTTATTTACAGCTTTCAGTAATTAATTTCCGCTTTCACACTTTCTTTACTTTACTTTTCAGTTTTACTTTCCGCAATTTACTTTTACGCACAATACTTTTCTTTCTTTAATTTTCAATTTTTACTTTTCAGTAATGAGGAGTTAACTCCCCTTTGCTGGGGTAAAAGGTAAAACTTTTATTACTAATATTTAGATTAATCTCCCTTAATTATAATATATAAATTAGTTAAAACCTGACTTAACGAGGATACCGCCATATTGGTCGGTTGGTAATTATTTCAATTGGTTTTAACCTGACTAAACTGGATACCGCCTGATTGGTCGGTTGGTAATTAATTATTAATTTGATTTAATCTGGATACCGCCTATATGGCTGGTTGGTAATTATCATGCAAAGTTAATATTATATTAAGGGAGATATCTAAAATAGAAGTAATAAAAATAGATCCGTTTATCTCATCATTTTCTTTTATTGTACTTTTATTTATTTACTTTTCAGCAATTTACTTTCAGCATTTACTTTTCAGTAATACTTTCAGCATTAACTTTTTAGCATTTAATTTTCAGTATTTAATTTCAGCATTTACTTTCCGTCATTTACTTTTCAACAATTTACTGTTCAGCATTTTACTTTATGTCTTTTATTTTATTTAAGTTTTTACTAGCCCTAGTTATGTGTCGTAACTAAGTTAGTTATCTGGGGTTGTGATGAATTCTAATATCACCGGTTTATAAGGGGTTATTTTATAGTTTGGATAATTTAAAGGTTTACTTATTAAGTCTTAAGCTTAATACTTCTTGTTGTCTGATCACCAATAAGATTGATGTGGTAAATCTAAAATAAACTTGACAAAGGAATTTTATGTTTCAGCCTTAGATTTAATAGCCCACGATCTTCCTTGAGGATAGATAACCCTTTAATAGATTTCCTTACAGGATAGACATATACCTGTTGGGCGGGGGCAGCCATAATTGGAACCTAAACTTAATGAATCCAGATAATTTGGTTGACATAGACATATGGTTCAATTGGGTTAAACTGGGTATTTGCGTCTGACCATCGACAGAGGCTTTCGCATAATTTCGTGTTCCAGGTTAGTAAACCGATTTATTACACAAACATAAAATAATCACTTCATCTTTTAAAAGATATTAGAAAGATTCACAACCCTAGATCTTTGAGTCTTTTGTTATTTTCCTTAGTATTTTCTTTTGTTTATTTTATTTATTTTAATTAAGGAAAACCACATTCAACCAACCAATCAAACAATCATTCTCTTCTCCATTTAATTAGATATTTGTAAATAAATAGATTCAACAATTAATAACAACAGTAGGAATTAAGTCCTCGTGGGATCGATATTTTTATACTACTTGAACGATACGTGCGCTTACATTATACGTGTGTGTTTACGCCGGTCAAGTTTTTGGCGCCGTTGCCGGGGACTTATTTTTCTTGAGTTATTAATTTTGAAGCTATCTAATTTACTTGTATCTAACTTTCTTTATTTTATTTTGTAATTTTTATTTCTTTCTTTTGTTTTCAGGTGATTGGAAAATGGAACATTATTAGGAGATTGAAAGATTTTGAGCTTTACTAGAAGAAGATACACCCCAAATCTTGGATGAACAATTCGGTTTTCTGAGGCCTGTTGTCCAGCCCAACAACTATCACTGGATGCCAGAACCAAGCAATACTATATTTGCTCAACAGAACGCAATAGGGAGATGTGACATAAATAATGGTAACCACCCGAGAGATCATTGCGAGTACAACTACAATCCAGGGTGGCAGAGCTATCAAAATCCTTCATGGTACGAGGAACCATCATATTTTCCATCTTATCCACCATCTACCTGCGATCTTCATCAAGAACCAGAACCATCAGAGGAAGATCAGTTGATTCATATGCTCAAAGATTGGTTCGAGGAACGAGAAGCTTAATTTGATGAACAAATTCAGAGTCAAGCGGCGTCTATACAGAGGATGACAGATCAAGTTAGGCAATTAACAGATAACTTGAATCACATATCTCACGGAGCAAATTCAAATAATACTGAAGAAGCCTTCGAATATCCTGAGATTCATCATGACATCATAACAGAGGACGAGGCTGAGCAGTATCGAGAATCAGAGGTATCAGTCCAGGAGCCTGAACCAACAAAATCTCTGTTTGATTTTTATTATTCTGACTCTGACGAGGATGAAAAAGATGAGCTATTTGTACCAACTGCACCAATAAAGGAGGATGAAACTTTCTATCCTCCAAATGAAGATCTTGGAGCTTCCATTGCACAAATGTTTGAAGAAGATCTACCTGAGCCAATCATTTCACTCAGATCAGAGGATGAAGACCTAATGTCAGACACATCTTTACATCCTCACGTTGATACTTCTAGAGCATGCATTTCACAGATGACATATGAAGAACTGAATACGGAAAATCCTAAAATACATCTGTGAAGAAAATGTGGAGCAAGAAGCAACGCAAATGGAGGAGCAAATGTCAGACCTTATTGAGAATCCAATGCATTCAGGCGAAACATCACTATTTTGGGGAGTACATATTAAAGACATCATACAAAACCTTGACAGAATGGAACTTCCATTCAAAGTCAAGCACCATGCGAGACCTCCTGATTTTCTTTCTTTCTTTTCAGGAACCACTAGAGCAACAAAGGTTAAAAAGGTGTCACAAGCACTGAATGAGACAAAAGTCTTTTTGCCCATTTACCGTTGGAAGAGACCCTTCAAAAGCAATGCATATGGGATTGTCTTTAATCAGACGTCCAAAACGACGTTGAAACCTCATTGACAGATAGATTTCAGTCATGTCTGGCTGAAGATGAAAAATTTAGCGCTAGCAGGGAGGTAACCCATGCACTTTGTTGTAATTTCTATTTTTATATTTTGTGTATACATGTTGTAGAGTTTTTAATTTTGTGTGTTATTTTTGTAGGGAAAAGCTCAACCAAAGCATAAGACAGAAGGAATGGTGTTTGGAAAAAATAAGAGATAATTCATTAGCGATGGCTGAGTAAGGAATGAATTCTTGAGACGCATCCTAATGAATTTATACTAAGCGAATGACGTATTGTGTACACAATTCCGTTGCCTTAATTATTGCTTTGATTTGCTTTTCTGTTGTAATTATCTTTATTTTCGTAGACAAAATCCAGACTTTTTGACCTTTCACGATTTTTTTTATTGTTTAGCTAACAATCGTCTTTTGAAGATACTAGTGCTATTATTACTCACCCTTTTCAGGTTCTATAAATTCAGCCTGTCATTGCACTTTTGAAGACATCCAGAGTAAAACATGGAAGCCACTTCAAGAAGACGAGTTGAAAACATCTGTGTATTTTGCGGTACTAGTGTTGGTACGAAGCCACAATACATAGAAGCATCACAGGAATTGGGTCGAGTCTTAGCTGCAAGGAATATGCACTTAGTATATGACGGATGCAATCTTGGACTAATGGGGATCGTTTCAAAGGCCGTACATGAATGAGGCAGTCACGTTTTGGGAATCATCCCAAAACCCTTGGCAGAGGCAAATCTTATTGGACCATCAAACAGAGAGGAACTGATCGTGCCAGGTATGTCTGAACGATTAGTAGAAATAATTAACCGTGCTGATGTTTTTTTTTGCTTTGTTAGGTGGCTTGGGCACATGGAGGAAATTTTTATAGTGCTATCTTGGGCGAACTTAAACGTACACCAGAAACTAATTGGGCTGTTTAACGTTGATGGATTTTATGATTTTCTTTGTGTGTTTCTTGATGATGCTCGGAGAAATTGGTTCGTGTCAAAACCTTTAAAAGAACTCCTCTTCACTGCCAGAACTGCTCCGGATCTAATTGACCAAATCTTAGCCTATGAACCACAAATTGACCCGATCCTTTCAAAGATAAATTGGTCAGAAGACGATCCTGGTAAGAGGCGTCGGATTAATCTGGATCTTAACCTTTAATTTCCTGTAGAATTTCAGCTAACCAAGTATTATCTTCTAAACTCTTCTTCTATTGTTTAAGACATTGGGGACAATGTCTCATTTAGGTTTGGGGGAGGGAATTAGTTGATCAGTACATTGTTTTTATTTTTAGTCCAAATTTTTTCGAAAAATACAAAAAAATTGAAATTTTTTCAAAAATTACAATTTTTTTTTTGCGCTTTTTATGTTTTTATTTTGACTAAAAAGGTGAAATTGGTAAGAGATAGCTGAGTAAGGAGTTTTCACTCCTGAGACGTATCTCAAACCATTTTTTCGGAACAAGTTAATTTTTGTTTATTTCCTTTTGAATTAGTTAATTTGTAAATTCTCCATAATACTGACTAAAATGGATCTTCATATGCTCAGTTAGCAGGTATTATCAACATGCATAGTAACATACAGACATGAGCTGTAATTGAAAAGTTTGTAATATTCAGTGCTCTAGCTTAATTGGAGGAAGCATCTCAAAAAGCAATGGTGTAAAAAAAAAAGTCTGAGGTCCGAGTTATTAAGTCTGTAAGGGTGTTTTAACACTTAGTGCCCTAAAACCAACTGGTTTGGGAGTCACTGGCCCAAAGCTCGCTACATGGATCAAGGATGTTGAAAAAATATATATATCTGAAGTCTGAGTAATTAAGTTCGTAGGGGTGTCTTAACACCTGGTGCCCTAAAGCCAACTGGTTTGGGAGCCACCGACCCAACTTTCGCTACATAGACGGAAGGTATTGTATATAATTAAAAAAAAATCAAAAATCAAAGAAAAAATAAAAAAAAATCAGAAAAATTATTCCATTGCTACAAAAATGTGTGAATTCTGATAAAACTTTAGGATAAAAATATTACTCTCTTATCAACTGCACTTATAACCGTTGTGGGAAAAAATGAGTTGTTTAATATTTTGTTGGCTGTGTATATGGAGAATGGTAAATATAATCGGAGAATTTACTTATTCAGTAATTTAGAAAGAAAGAAAACAACTAGTAACTTGGAGTAGAAGTTTCACATGATTAGTCACTAACTTCTTTATTCGCTTTTCTCTTGTCTTTTTCCTTTTGTGTGCATTAGTTTTATTATCTTTTTACTTTTGTAAAACGTTTGTGGGTATCGTTGCTGTAAGCCCTCACGAGACTATAACTCGTCCACTAGGGACACCTAAGGGTTTAAAAGCTTGTTGCATGTGCTAAATGCAACAGTGATCCCTACGAAATTGGCTTAGTTTAATTTTAATCGTTTCTTATATTTTATTTTGTTGTTTTGCTCTAGGACTAGCAAAATGTTAGGTTTGGGGGTGTGATGAGCGGACAATATATCAATATTTACCGCCCATTTACTTAATATTTTGTTTAGTTTCTCGAGTTTGATGAACGTTTTGATGTGTTTTAGTTTATTTTGCAGATAAAATAATACTGGGACACAATGAAATCATTTAGGACGAAATGTGGGTCAAATAAGGGCAAAAATTGGACTTGACATATTAATTTTGGAGATTGGAAACTTGAAAGGACGTTTTAACGAAGTGTAGTTTTGGAAATTCCAATTTTGCGCATCTGTCGTATTTTGGGCATAACTTTTTACTCCGATATCGGCTTAAGCTGATTCAAGTTCCAGATTAAAGAAGACCCAAATATCTACAACCTTTAAATACAAACCAATTTCGAATTCTGAATATTTCATGCCCGACATTAATGAACCATCCAGAAGTTTGTTGTGTGTAATTATTAAAGTCATTTTCAAAGCAAAAAATAAATAATAAAAATTATCAAATCACTACCAAACATGAAAAGTAATTAGTGGAGAAATTAATAATGGATTTGGTGGGAGTAGACTTGACCTCGATGAGGTACGAGAAGAACCAACTAACATCGAACTAAGCCCCAGGCCCCTCAAAAGGGCAGCGACGGAACAACCACAAGGTTATGAACTTAGAAAGTCTGGTAGGGAAAGATATGAGCCTGAAAGATATGGTTTCCATATTGATGAGGAACATGATCAGGTCATTGATAATGATGATCCCACCAATTATAACGAAGCAATGCGTGACATTGATTCAGTCAAGTGGCTTGAGGCCATGAAATCTGAAATAGACTCTACGTATCAGAATCAAGTCTGGGACTTGGTGGATGCATCTTAAGGGATAAAACCCATAGGCTGAAAATGGATTTACAAGCGTAAAACTGATGCAGACAAATCCAAGGAATTGACTATGACGAAACCTTCTCGCCTATTGCAATGATAAAGTCCATTCTAATTTTACTGGCACTAGCTGCACACTTTGTGTTGGGTTTTCTAAGCTTCCCAAGAACATTTCAAGAAATGAAAATTAAGTGCGAATACAACGAGAGAGTTGCGGAATACTCACATCGATCGGTTGAGCGACGCTACAATGAACAAAATTCTGGTTTATGCCCACTGTCATAGCTCACGGCAGTCCAGTTTTTGATCTCCAAAGATTCGGCTTTTAATCATCTTCATCAAGCTCCAAGCTTTGTGATTTGATTTCAAGCTCATGGTTGGACTTCCCTATCACCTTCGCATGTCTCTCGGAGTGCTAGCTCTCAAGAAATTTGCCACAAATTTCTTACACTTTGCTTCCCTTGCTCACGGTTTTCTTGACAGAAACCAGTGAAGAAAAATGCCTCTAAGGCCGAGAGAGAGAGATGAAGAAATGGCTCCAAATTCGTGAGCCTAGGAGAGAGAATGAGTGAAGTGTGTTGTAATGTGTTAAGTGTATCTAATACACTTCCTTTTGATTTCAAAAATCAAAAAATAAAACATATACAAATGATTAAAATAACAATAAATGTCACTCAAGCTTTCAAAAGCTTTCCATCAACTCACATCATGTCACATCACTCAATCAATCAAGTGACAAGTTGTCACATCACTCAAAGTGACTAATGATTTGACGCTTGATGCGACTAGTGATTTGACGCTTGATTTGACTTGCGTGCCGCACTCGAATTCGAAATGCGAATGCGCTCGCAAACAATCTCGGGCTCGGGTTCGCTAATTCCAAATTAACGAATTTTCCGTTGCGACGTAATTAAATCTAATTTAATTAAATAATCATGCCTAGCATAATTACTATTCACGTCGCTAAAGAATTAATTCTAAATTAACTCGTTCACCCAAATTAAAATCTAATTTTAATTCCGCGTCGAAATCCAATTTTGTTTAATATATCGAATATATTAATTTATCGATTAATTCCAAATTAATCGTTATCTCTCTTTTATTGATATTTTATCCCAGATAAAATATCTCCGCAATTAATCCCATATTAATTTTCTCTCTCTTCTAATTAATCCCAGATTAATAAAAGTGCGAGTCATATGTCTTCGGTGAATCTTCGGGAAGCGACCTATGAGATCCCTGGATATGTTGGCAGTAAATTCGGTCGTCGGACTATCCGAACACGTAAGTACCTAGTACTACGTTTATACCGATTTACAAGACAAGGTTGGCTTCTACCCAATTCTCCAGAAATATCCTTACAGGAATATAAGGATCTATATCAGGCGTAGTATACGTAGTATTGTGTATGTCGATCCAGTATCGGATGATCATGTGCTAGGCCTGGGGCTGGAATTGTGTCTGCTCCGTACGAAGCACATGTCGAATGTCTGGTAACTAGTCTCTATTATCAGATAAACATGACCTTGTCATTTTATCCCGATGACTGCAGTATATAAGAGTACTAGTACCGTATCCTACGTGACCATCATCTCCATATGACTGAAGTGATACTTCCGTCTTGACATCACACCCAACACACTACGATTCTCGATATACCCAGAAGAGGCGTACACAGAAACCGGTTAAAGCCCTGGACGACCAAAACCAAAGTATATTGATTGTCGCATGTATTAGCAGTGCAAGTCTCAGGTTAAGACCAAATACACCTACCCTGATTTCAGACTTCCATAGACACATAGTCATACTACCAATGGAATTCCAAGGGGGTCTATCCAGAGCGAAGCTGTTTCCCGTACCATCGGTAAACACAACCTCCTATTACATTTGCATGAGTATCATATACCCAAATATATGAGAACTATGCCGTTGTGCCCTCACAACGGGCACAAGTGTAATACTAGTCTCTTACGTATTTATCGATGTCCAATCTCGATAATACTCTGACTAGGTATATTTAATGATTTATCATTCGTGGACTGATACTGTCTCATATCATTCTCAATCCAGGAACAAATCATAGGGACCTTCTATCATTTATACATCTAGTTAATCTAATCACAAATGATAAGAGTGCAATCTCCTTTGTCACATAGTTAATTTGTAAAACAACACCGTGATCTGTACAAATAGTGACTCTATGGGTCATAATTGTCCAACAATCTCCCACTTGGCCTATAGCTAGTCTCTCGAGTGTTTAACACCCGAACTATGTTTGGTTCGCTCAAACTTGCGAGAAAATGCTTTCATCAGCGGATTTGCATGATTATCATCTGATGCGATTTATTCGATCATCACATCGCCACGATGTATGATCCGAACGAATTAGATGAATATCGAAGTATGTATCTGGATCGTTGATGAGACCATTAATTCTTTCGCCTACACTGTAGCCTAGCTCAGCTGCTAAAAGAACTATATCTAATCTAATTAGATTTGTTATCGACCCAGAAGGCTTCTATTGCTGCCTCAGCTGCAGCAATAACTCGCATTTGTTGTTTATTCGGTAACAGTATCTTGCTTGGAAAATTTACAGCTCACTGTTCCATTATTCAAACTGTATAGTACTATTTGTGACTTATAGTCATTTTATCGGTTTAGGAAACTTGCTACAGTGATCCCAATCACTTCAAGTTCTCCATCTCCATAGTATAAGACAATATCCTTAGTTCTCTAAGATACTAATGGATGTTCTTAATATCAATCCAGTGACTATCACTAGGATTGACCTGATTGTGAATTCATATGCTCAAAGCGTATGAGACACCAGGTCACGTACATTTTTCAATGTACGATTTCTCCGAGAGTTTTCATGAAAGCCAAGCTTTCACCGATTGTATTATGGGAATATCATTTCCAAGAAATGACATATTATCATTATTTATAGGACAGACACTGTTAGCGCTCTCCCACTAACCTCCTTATATACACAAGAATCATTTTCGTTTTGAATTAAATCATAAACCATTATGATTACATCAAAACAATAATTCCAAGAACTTAATGCTTGCTTCAATCCAAACATGGATCGAATAACTTGCAAACCTTGTTTGCTAGTTTTGGTATGACAAAATCGACAGGATGTTGTAAACATTCTCCAAAAGGTTTCCTTTTCAGGAAATTGATTTTCCCGTTAAGCTGACATATTTCATAAATGAAACATGCAGCTTCAGCAAGCATTATCCAAATGGATTTACCGTGGCAACAGGTAAAAGGTTGAATCGTAATCAACACAATGTTGATAACGATACCTTTCCGCTAAAAGCCTAGCTTTATTCGTTGGTATGTTGCCATCCATGTACGTCTTCCTTGAAGACTTATAAGTACCAATAGGCACAATGCCTTGCGGTACATCAACTAGTATCCAAACTTTTTGATATACATGGAATCCAATTCGGATATTATGGCACTTTGCCAAAATAGGGAGTCGATACCTTGTATCACTTCCTCATATGTAGTCAGTTGGTATACCTCAAAAGATTGACATCTTTTATGAGGTGAGATCAGAAACCAATATCCCAGGTTGTTTTCTGACTCTCTCCGACATATGCGTTTCTTGTGTATTCGAAGATTATTGGTAATAGTTTCATCATTGATGAACTATTTATGTTCCATTAGGAATCGGTGCCTGGAATAGTATTACTCCGATTTTCATCGAGTTTTACTATCCTCCCACTTACCACTGCATATAGGTATTCCTCTTAGGAAAACCGCATGCTGAGCAACAATTAAATTGTTCTTTTGTGAGTTGTATAAGTACTATACTTATGGTTTCCCTAGGATAACCTACAATTGGCACTTATCCAATTTGGGTTTTAGTTTGGTATCATCCAAACACATGCCTAGCATCCCAAATAATCAGGATTGAGAAACCTAGTTTCTTTCCTGTTCATATCTAATATGAAATCTGTCAAACAGATTTTATGGAACCTTATTCAAAATAAGTTCTGCACTGTTAAAGCGTATCTGTTGAAGGAAATGGTAGCTCAGAGCGACTCATGATTAACCTTATCATGTCTAACAAAATTCGGTTTATCAGTTCGGACACACCGTCAAAATGACGTGTTCCGGGAGGAGTCCTATTTGAAAGAATACTATACTCTTTCAAGTCTATTAGAAACTTATTGCTTAAGTATTTTCCATTACGGTCTTACCGTGACGGTTTAATACTTTAGCCGATCTGTTTGTCTATTTCGTGTCGAAACTATAAAATTTTCCGATTTATGTTCCTAAAGAAACACATAACCATAACGAGATGCCACATTTGTAAAGGTCACGAAATATTCATATCCATATCTAGCCTAGCTAGACATGGGCCCACTTGCTTCACTGTGAACTAGGGCTAACGGATCGGTGGCATTTACACTTTTACCAAGTAAATAGTGTTTTAGACACTTTGCCCAATAAACTAGATTCATAGACTTTATTTGAATAGAATCAAATATGTCCTAGTACCCATTCTTCAAAAATGCGGATATACGAGTCTTGTTTAATTGTGTCCCAGACAACAAATCAGTTTGAGCTATTTGTTTTTCATGTAATACATCTGAGATTTATTTATATTCAAAATATAAATGATGTTATTCACATCTAATGTGTTTATCTCAATATCATCTTTATATAATGAAACACTTTAGTGTTTTAGAATATAAAGGTTCATCCGCAGCGGGTTAAACACTGATATAGAGATAATGTTTCTAGTCAAACTAGTTACATTATAACAGTTTCCTAATTTAGGTACAAACCCGAAGGGTAGTTCCTAAACTTAGGTACCTACGGTTAAAACGACGACTTTCGTCCCGTTTCCAATTCGCAGATTAAATCTCATATGGCAGTCAATATCCTGCTCAAAGCAGATTCTGAACACCAGTATATATTTATGTATCACACTAAGTATTCAAATCCAATTTTAATACTAGAAGTGAACATATTTATGACAAGCATATTTGAAGTCAGAGCCTTGCTCGTCTTCAATTCCTTCATGTCTGCTTTGTCCAAACGGCAGTCACGCTTCCGCGATCCCGTTTGCCACAATTTAGGCAGACATTTTGGGATATGTCCTTTTATCTTCCCAGAAGATTATAATGATTTTGCCTTTGCCTATTTCAACACCCCAGAAGCCTTTGGCCTAGCCTTGGCTGACTAGAATATCGAAGTAAGGTGCGCCTTGCGCTATTTGCCTTATTGCAAATTTTGACTTTGTCTCCTTGAGAATTGTCATTAACTCTCCAAGAGTTTATTATTGCAATTTAGTACTTCTAAAATCTAAGTATAGATTTATGAAGATCCTTCAATTTCATTATCATACTTTAAGGATCTAATCCTTAGTTCTGATTAAGAAATTAAGGAATCTACTGGGCAAGATTATCAGATTAAGCACTAAAGTTATCATCACATAAATCTTCCAAAGATTATGCTCTATTATTTGCTTAACTTCGGGCTTAGGCCTAATATGTTATTTTATCAAATAAAGTAACTTATTAGTTTCCAGGACGATCCTGAATTAAATCATTTAAATACATTTTCCCTAGGATTATGTTTTAAATGCTAATCTTTCAATTTTATCTTGATTTTAATAGTCCGACTATTTAATCAACGATTTAGGTACTATTTATTATAATGATTATAATAGTCCAACTATTTAATCAACTATAAATTAAATTGTTTGAATATAGTCCAACTATTAATTAAAACAACATTTAAATATTAGTCCAACTAACATTTAATTCATTTGACGAATGATATTTGTTTGAGCGCATATGGCAAGTAATTAAACGAATATTGCAAATTCAATTCTTGCCTCCCACTATTTTTCGGCGAGCCTCTAACCCTCTGTCGAGTACTCGGGAAATCGTGTTTCCTAGCGGGCTAGGATCCCGTTAAATGTCACACAATCTTGATTTTGGCCAAAAAATTGTATGATAATTAACTAGGTAGATCTCTAAGATCAATTGGATCCGATCCAATTCCTAGATCCAGTAGGGTGACATTCAAGTCCGAAACATATATCTTATATATGCCAATATATCCAATATATTACCTAACCTTTTTCCTTTGAATCAACTAAGCCTTGGCTTTGGCACAACAAACTTAGTGATCCTAGTTAAGAGTGACCCATTGACCATGGAAAGCTTCGTAATCAATGTCGATGGACAAGAAATGGTCTTGACTTTGGCCAACAAACCACAACTTGGACAAGACACTGATATGGAACAAAGCTCTCGTTATTCAAACACATCCTCGTCAGACAAAGGCCTTGACTTTGGCCAACAAGCCAATGCCAGTCTTAGATCTTGAGTAAGAATCACTCAATGGAAGGAAAAACGCTTAATATTTGTGAGGGTTTTTCGAGTACAAATTGGCAACCAATTTATTATCTTTGTTAAGGTCTCATCATCATACACCCTTAAACATGCATTCTAAACACATAATAAAGCGTGTATAAATAAAGTAATAATGATATGCGGATGGATACTTAACACATTGATCCTAGATCAAATCTCTCCCTTTCATCTCTCCCGCTAGCACATGTATTACTTCTACCCGTTACACTACACTTCTAAAGAAACCTCATTTACATTGAGGGGAATAGGTGAGAAGAGAAATACAATGAGAAAGGAGGTAATAAGGCTGGACACGCATGTCCAATTAATAAATCAAATTTATTACAACAATTTCTAAAATTGTCCCACCCATCTAATATCCATCTGATATACATTATTCATGCATCGCAACCATGTATTCACACAAGCATGTTATCAATCAATCTAATCAAATTAATTAATCTGATAATTAGTGACCATCCAATGTTCAAACAACGATTTGATTTTGCGCGAGTCAAACTCGTTTTTGCGAATAAGTACTCAAAGTATGAATTCTCGAATTAAATTAAACTACAAAATTAAATCCAATTCAATTTGCATTTAATACTAATTCGCTTATTTAATTCCAAATTAAATATCACACTTTATTAATAAACCTTTACGATTTAAATTCCAAATTTAATCGTTACAGGTCTTAAAGCCCGATTAATATCCAATATTAATTTAATTAAAGTCCAATGGGCTTTTAATTAATTTCTTAAGGCGAGGACTTTTGGTCAACTCGGGTCAAACCGAATAACCATAATCTAATTCGGGAATTACCCCATAAGCCTTGAAATCAATTTTGGCCCATTAGGCCCAATTAAACTTTAAAGGTCCATTAGTCGCATTTGGGCTTTATGGATGCGGTTTTGGGCCCAATTGGATCCAACTAATTTAGCCTAAACCCAACTTAGTACAACCAAGCCCAATAAGCCCAATAACAACTTTAAAAGCCCAATTTCCAAAATTAAGCCCAACATAATTAAATTACCAAATTCCAAATTCCCAATTTAATTAAACAAAGTGCATTACATAATTAATTATCCAATTAATATTTCTAAAACATCAATTTAGCTAATTAATCATGCTAACCAAGATTAAATCATGTCCAACATAATTTATCAAAAATCAAACCCATTTTTCATGCATAAGTCTCGGCAATTTGGGGATATTTATATCCGATTTGGTATCAATCCAATTAAATCCACAATCGACATAAATCAACATTCCCGAATGATTTCCAACACATCCAATGATCAAAAAATCAAAAATCCAAGACTTTAGGGCTAGTTCATCATTCGGCAAAGCCATGATAGATTGGGGAAAATTGTTCCAAACCACATTTAATCAAATTGATCTGATCAATCTACAATTAAACATGTATTAAGCATACTCAAACATCCAATTCATCCAAATCATGCTCAAAAATATTTTACCCAAATTTTAAGCCCTAATCATTTTCATGCTCAACCTTGCTCTGATACCATTGTTGGGTATCTAAGCTTCCCAAGAACATTTCAAGTAATGAAAATTAAGTGCGAATACAATGAGGGAGTTGCAAAATACTCACATCGATCGGTTGACCGACGCTACGATGAAAACAATTCTGGTTTCTGCCCACTGTCACAGCTCACGGCAGTCCAGTTTTTTATCTCTAAAGATTCGGCTTTTGATCATCTTCATCAAGCTCCAAGCTTTGTGATTTGATTCCAAGCTCATGCGTGGACTTCCCTATCACCTTCGCATGTCTCTCGGAGTACTAGCTCTCAAGAAATTTACCACAAATTTCCCACACCTTGCTTCCCTTGCTCACGGTTTTCTTGACAGAAACCAGTGAAGAAAAATGCCTCTAAGGCCGAGAGAGAGAGATGAAGAAATGGCTCCAAATTCGTGAGCCTAGGAGAGAGAATGAGTGAAGTGTGTTGTAATGTGTTAAGTGTATCTAATGCACTTCCTTTTGATTTCAAAAATCAAAAAATAAAACATATACAAATGATTAAAATAACAATAAATGTCACTCAAGCTTTCAAAAGCTTTCCATCAACTCACATCATGTCACATCACTCAATCAATCAAGTGACAAGTTGTCACATCACTCAAAGTGACTAATGATTTGACGCTTGATTTGACTTGCGTGCCGCACTCGAATTCGAAATGCGAATGCGCTCGCAAACAATCTCGGGCTCGGGTTCGCTAATTCCAAATTAATGAATTTTCCGTTGCGACGTAATTAAATCTAATTTAATTAAATAATCATGCCTAGCATAATTACTATTCACGTCGCTAACGAATTAATTCTAAATTAATTCGTTCACCCGAATTAAAATCTAATTTTAATTCCGCGTCGAAATCCAATTTCGTTTAATATATCGAATATATTAATTTATCGATTAATTCCAAATTAATCGTTATCTCTCTTTTATTGATATTTTATCCCAGATAAAATATCTCCGCAATTAATCCCAGATTAATTTTCTCTCTCTTCTAATTAATCCCAGATTAATAAAAGTGCGAGTTATACGTCATCGGTGAATCTTCGGGAAGCGACCCATGAGATCCCCGGATATATTGGCAGTAAATTCGGTCATCAGACTATCCGAACACGTAAGTACCTAGTATTACGTTTATACCGATTTACAAGACAAGGTTGGCTTCTAGCGAACCGCCATGCCTACCCAATTCTCCAGAAATATCCTTACAGGAATATAAGGATCTATATCAGGCGTAGTATACGTAGTATTGTGTATGTCGATCCAGTATCAGATGATCACGTGCTAGGCCTGGGGCTGGAATTGTGTCCGCCCCGTACGAAGCAAATGTCGGATTTCTGGTAACTAGTCTTTATTATCTGATAAACATGACCTTGTCATTTTATCCCGATGATTGCAGTACATAAGAGTACTAGTACCGTATCCTACGTGACCATCATCTCCATATGACTGAAGTGATACTTCCGTCTTGACATCACACCCAACACACTACGATTCTCGATATACCCAGAAGAGGCGTACACAGAAACCGATTAAAGCCCTGGACGACCAAAACCAAAGTATATTGATTGTCGCAAGTATTAGCGGTGCAAGTCTTAGGTTAAGACCAAATACACCAACCCTGATTTCGGACTTCCATAGACACATAGTCATACTACCAGTGGAATTCCTATGGGGTCTATCCAGAGCGAAGCTGTTTCCCGTACCATCGGTAAACACAACCTCCTATTACACTTGCATGAGTATCCTATACCCAAATATATGAGAACTATGCCGTTGTGCCCTCACAACTCACACAAGTGTAATACTAGTCTTTTACGTATTTATCGATGTCCAATCTCGATAATACTCTGACTAGGGATATTTAATGATTTATCCTTCGTGGACTGATACTGTCTCATATCATTCTCAATCCAGGAACAAATCATAGGGACCTCCTATCATTTATACATCTAGGTGATCTAATCACAAATGATAAGAGTGCAATCTCCTTTGTCACATAGTTAATTTGTACAACAACACCATGATCTGTACAAATAGTGACGCTATGGGTCATAATTGTCCAACACTTTGATTATGAGATTTGGCAGATGGATGTCAAAACATCTTTCCTTAATGGAAACCCCGTAGAGGAAGTCTATATGTGATGAGCGGAAAATATATCAATATTTACCGCTCCTTTTACTTAATATTTTGTTTAGTTTCTCGGGTTTGATGAATGTTTTGATGTGTTTTAGTTTATTTTGCAGATAAAATAATATTGGGACACAATGAAATCATTTAGGACGAAGTGTGGGTCAAAAAAGGGCAAAAATTGAAATTGACATATTAATTTTGGAGATTGGAAACGTGAAAGGGCGTTTTAACGAAGTGCAGTTTTGGAAATTCCATTTTTGTGCATCTGTCGTATTTTGGGCATAACTTTTTACTCTGATATCGGATTGAGCTGATTCAAGTTCTAGATTAAAGAAGCCCAAAGATATACAACTTTTAAAGACAAAACAATTTCGAATTCTGAAGATTGCATGCCCGACATTAATGAACCATCCAGAAGTGTGTTGTGTGTAATTATTAAAGTCATTTTCAAAGCAAAACATAAATAATAAAAATTATCAAATCACCACCAAACATGATAAGTAATTAGTGGAGCAATTAATAATGGATTTGGTGGAGCAATTAGTGGAGCAATTAATAATGGATTTGGTGGATGATTTGATGGAGACAAAATTTTGCCTATAAATACCAAGCCATTGCACTTGTAAATTCATACTTTCTTCTAAGGAATTCCTTAAGAATACCAAGAAGATTGTATCTTGTTTGTTTATTTACAGCTTTCAGTAATTAATTTCCGCTTTCGCACTTTCTTTTCTTTACTTTTCAGTTTTTACTTTCCGCAATTTACTTTTACGCACAATACTTTTCTTTCTTTAATTTTCAGTTTTTACTTTTCAGTAATGAGGAGGTAACTCCCCTTTGCTGGGGTAAAAGGTAAAACTTTTATTACTAATATTTAGATTAATCTCCCTTAATTATAATATATAAATTAGTTAAAACCTGACTTAACGAGGATACCGCCATATTGGTCGGTTGGTAATTATTTAAATTGGTTTTAACCTGACTAAACTGGATACCGCCTGATTGGTCGGTTGGTAATTAATTATTAATTTGACTTAATCTGGATACCGCATATATGGCTGGTTGGTAATTATCATGCAAAGTTAATATATTATATTAAGGGAGATATCTAAAATAGAAGTAATAAAAGTAGATCATTTTACCTCAGCATTTTCTTTTATTGTACTTTTATTTATTTACTTTTCAGCAATTTACTTTCAGCAATTTACTTTCAGCATTTACTTTTCAGTAATTACTTTCAGCATTAACTTTTCAGCATTTAATTTTCAGTATTTAATTTCAGCATTTACTTTCCGTCATTTACTTTTCAACAATTTACTTTTCAGCATTTTACTTTATGTCTTTTATTTTATTTAAGTTTTTACTAGCCCTAGTTATGTGTCGTAACTAAGTTAGTTATCTGGGGTTGTGATGAATTCTAATATCACCGGTTTATAAGGGGTTATTTTATAGTTTGGATAATTTAAAGGTTTACTTATTAAGTCTTAAGCTTAATGCTTCTTGTTGTCTGATCACCAATAAGATTGATGTGGTAAATCTAAAATAAACTTGACAAAGGAATTTTAGGTTTCAGCCTTAGACTTAATAGCCCACGATCTTCCTTGAGGATAAAAACCCTTTAATAGATTTCCTTACAGGATAGACATATACCTGTCGGGCGGGGGTAGCCATAATTGGAACCTAAACTTAATGAATCCAGATAATTTGGTTGACATAGACATATGGTTCAATTGGGTTAAACTGGGTATTTGCGTTTGACCATCGACAGAGGCTTTCGCATAATTTCATGTTCCAGGTTAGTAAACCGATTTATTACACAAACATAAAATAATCACTTCATCTTTTAAAAGATATTAGAAAGATTCACAACCCTAGATCTTTGAGTCTTTTGTTATTTTCCTTAGTATTTTCTTTTGTTTATTTTAATTAAGGAAAACCACATTCAACCAACCAATCAAACAATCATTCTCTTCTCCATTTAATTAGATATTTGTAAATAAATAGATTCAACAATTAATAACAACAATAGGAATTAAGTCCTCGTGGGATCGATATTTTTATACTACTTGAACGATACGTGTGCTTGCGTTATACGTGTGTGTTTACGCCAGTCAAGTTTTTGGCGCCGTTGCCGGTGACTTATTTTTCTTGAGTTATTAATTTTGAAGCTATCTAATTTACTTGTATCTAACTTTCTTTATTTTATTTTGTAATTTTTATTTCTTTCTTTTGTTTTCATGTGATTGGAAAATGGAACATTATTAGGAGATTGAAAGATTTCGAGCTTTTATAATCTCATTAAACCACTAAATTAAGATCCAATGGCTAAGATTAAATTAGCTTTTATCCCACATCATATTCTTAATTAATTCTGTTGTCTTTGGAGCACCTATATAAACCCAAAGAATTATTTACAAATTTTTACACCAAAACCTTTCATATATTGGGTTTATATAAGTGAACAACTCTAAATTTTAAGAGTAAGCCACTGATTTTGAGGATCCTTAAGTCTAATTGACTAGAGGAATCTCATGTTATAAGTTTTGAGGTATTTGCCCAGGCTAGCACCAATGGCAAAATACCCGTGCACTCAAGGCGTAGTCTTGCCGTTGAGTTTTGGCTTTGATGTGTGCACCTTTGGAGGCCACACACTTGGGTGGCTCTTTGGAACGTGGAAGAGCTTGCTGAGTTCGAGAAAAGCTTGTAGATTGGAGGAAGGACTGAATGAGTCTTCGGTTCAAGTAAGTCTTTTTCTTTCTTTATTTTTAATTAGAGTTCTTATGATAGTTAGCGTGTTTAAGTTTATGTTCTTTGCATGTTTTATTAGTTTTTATGCTTAGAATACATAGTAACATACCTAGGCTTGTAGAATGATCAAAACAAATTGGTATTGGGCAAAGAGATAACGGCATCATAATTTTTAATTTTCCGCTGCGCACTCGCTGCCGTTTCCCAACACATTGTCCATCGCGGATGTGTTTAAACCACGAAAGCTTTGTTCTATATCCCATGTCTTGGGCGGTTGTGAGTTGTTGGCCAAAGTCAATGTCACTTCTAGTTCATCGACGTGGATTACGAAGCTTTCCCACTCTCAATGGGTCGCACTTAACTGGAATCATTAAGCTTGTTGAGCCAAAGCCAATGCTTAGTTGATTCAGAGGACTATGTTAGGAAATGTATTTTGGATATATATCTCGGACTTGGAGGTCCACCTACCGGATCTAGGAATTGGATGGAATCCAATTGATCTTAGAGATCTACCTAGTTAAGTTTCATACAACTTGTTGGCCAAAGTCAATGTTGTGTGTTATTTAACGGGATCCTAGCCCACTAGGAAACTAGGTTTCCCGAGTACTCCACAGAGGGTTAGAGGCTCGCCGGAAAATATTGGGAGGCTAGTATTAAATTTTTAATTTCATTTAAATACTTGCCAATTTGTGCTCCTTTTATTTTATTTATCGTTGTTATAAATATATTAGTTGGAATAATATTGAATATTGCTTTCTTTGAACAGTTAGACTGTACAACACACTGCTCCACTTGTAGTTGGTTATATAGTTGGACTATAGTAGCCATTACATTTTGAGTGTACCTGATATCATTGATTGGATAGTTGGACTATTACAATCGAGATTGCTGGAAAGATTAGCGTTAAGGGACATAATCCTGGGTGAAAATGTCTTTAACGACGTAAATTTTCAGATTGGGAAATGGATCTCAGGATAGTCTTGGGAGCTGAGAAGTTACTATATTGGATAGAGAAACCTCTCGGGCCCTGAGCCCAGAATTGAGTAAATAGTAGAGCATGAGCTTAGGAAAACTCATCGTGATGATAACTTTAGTGATCAATCTCTTAGGCTTGCCGCAATGACTCCTTAATTTCATCGTCAGAACTAAGGATTAGATCTTTATACCATGATGTTGAAATTAAAGGATCTTCATAGATCTAACCTTAGATCTTAGAAGTACGAATTGCAAAAGAAGGTTTTTAGCTCGCGTATGTCAGAGGGTACATCTGTCGAGCACTAGGTGTCTCAGATGATTGCTAACATCGAACAGCTAGGTTAGTTGGGCATTACCTACGAGGCCGAGACTTCCATAGATTTGATCTTACAGTCTCTGCTCGAATACCGGGCGGGTGTAGGCATTGCATTTTGCATGTAAGTCCCTATGATGAGTCTCATTTTGAGACACTACCTTTTAAGTCACGGAAGTCACGGGAAACAAATGTCGGAAGGGGAAATTCAGAATAAGTATGTCATCGGATTCAATTCACATGTTCACTGCTTTCGTTCGTGCTACGTTCGTGAACACGTTCGAACATCAAACAGATTGCGGGCGTTCGTGCAGCGTTCGAACGGTGTCGGTACTTCTGGTTTTGCTACTAGCCTCACGCCCAAGCCCATTTAGCCCACCAAAACCCACCAAAAAATAATTAAAACATTTAAAACATGTCACAAATTAAAATAATATCCTTCCTAAATTTAATAAATCAAATAAAATATAAATAATCACCTACTAAAATAACAAATCCACTTACCTAAACAAAACAAATCATATAACAAATTAAATAAAACAATAAACAAATCAAATAAACCTATTCCTAATTTAAATAAATCATGTCCCCAATTAAATATTTTTTCCTTGTGTGACACTAATTAAATGACATCTCTTTAATACATAAATCTTATTCCTTTTCAAACATGGATTCACCCTACCCTTTGCCTATAAAAGAAACCCAAATCCAACCATTAGAACCCCTAGCTCATTCACAAAAAAAAAAACTTGGTCCATTCACACATAACATTCACAAGAAACCTCCAAGCATTCAAAAAATCTCTTACATTGCCATCCAACCAAACCACCATCAAAACCAGTTCAGCCGCACATCAACAAGTCAAAAATAGCCGCATATCACCCTTAAAATAACCCCTACATCCACCGAAAAATAGCAGCCCAAATACCTTAAAACAGTAGCCTAAATCACCAAAAATAGTGAATAAAAACTGCACTTTAAAATCCTTAAGATTACTGTACAAAACAGCCCCCTAATACAGCAAAAACAGTCCAGAAAACTACAGCAAAAATAACAGCGGAATGGAGTAAAGACAGCGGTCCAAACAACGAAACAGAGAAAGGAAGCAGTGGACCAGTGTACCGGAGGAGTTGCGGAGTGTTAACCCTTCCGAAGATCGTGTATCGTAAGATCGAGAGGCGATTTAAAAGGTTAGACCTGAGGGCACTTCTATTATTCATTTTTATTCATCTCTTAATTGTTTTATTTATTTTCTTCACATGAGAGTCGTCTGTGGATGTGTGTTGTGACCCTTGGATGAATGGGAACTGTGTCGTCTTTTGTGGAATATATGATGGAAACCCAGACGTAAATTCTGTAGCCGAATCCGAATGGACGGTAGTGCGGTTTGTACTTGGGATACAACTCCACGTACCACTTGAGCAAACGACATATATCTCGCTTCGTTTTTTCTTGATTGTTTATTATCCGCATTTTATATTTCACAATTTATTTTCAGTAAGTTATTTGTTTGTGTATTGATGATGCGGTGCACATGGGCTAACTAGGGTGGATTAAAAGTCCTCTATTCGAGGGAAAATGCCCAAAGGCTACCTTCACCACGATGTTTTACCGTGCCAGACGAAGTATGTTTGATTGAATGTGAGATATGTTTAATCGGACATACGGAGTTCCACATCATTGTCTTATTCATTTGCATGCATAATAATATCATGCACATGGGCTTAGTATGTTAGTCTAACGGTTCTCAATTTGAGGGGAGAAAAGTCCAAAAGGCTACCTTTACGACAATACTTTGCCGCGCCGGACGAAGTGTGTTTGATTGAATGTGAGATAAGTTTAATTGGATATAGGGAAGTCCACATTATTGTCTTATTCATTTTTATGCATTATGATGTAATGCGCATGGGCTAGCTAGGGTGGATTAAAGGTCATCTATTCGAGGGAAATGCCTAAAAGGATACCTTTACCACGATGTTTTGCCGCGCCTTTTGTTATGTCATTGACCTTTCGCATATCATTGCTCTATTTACGTATGTATTGCATTCTAGTGCGCATGGGCTAACTAGGGTGGATTAAAGGTCCTCTATTCGAGGGAAAATGCCTAAAGGCTACCTTTACCACGATGTTTTTCCTCACCGGACGAGGTATACTCGATTGAATGAGAATGAGTTTAATCGGGCACACGGGGTCCTACATTGTGCATTTGTGTATGTGTTTGTGTCATCTATCATGCATCAGGTCCTGTCCCGTTCGAATGCGTTCTCGAACGCTATACGAACGTGAACCTTCTGTTTCCCGTTCGAACGCGTTTAGAAACGCTACACGAACGCGCATAAACTGAACTGATTCCTTTTCATCACATTTCATGCATAATTGCTTCTTGGATGGTTTCTCTTGTATCATGTAATTAATCATACCATTCCATTATTGATACTTTCACTGTTATCATCTATTTGTATCCCCGCATTTATCTATTTGATGTGTTCATGAGATGGTGTTCAAACATGATTTAGCCATTAGTATGTTATTCCTCTATGCATGATCTTGTTATCTCCTTTCGCAATAAGTGTTTCTTTATGTTTATGCTTAGATTGTTATTTCTCTTTCGCGTTTGATGATTCAACATGTTCATGAGATTATTGTGTGATATCGTATGTTTGCCGTTATGATGATTACTTTCATGCATGTGAAGTTAAAAGTAGAATACTCTTGGAAATATGTTGTGTAGGTTCGATTAAATTATTGAACAAATCATTTCATTACAAGTGGCATAAGTAAAGGACGATTCCGAACCCAACAGTTTGAGGTCTTCCCTTGCGAGGGGTGAGTGCGGCCTTAAATCATTTTCCCGGTTCACACCGGGTGATGACTCCATGTTATTTCTCCAGTTTAGTCCCCCGCGGGCTACTTCGTACTCCCTACCAGGCCGCGAGCCCGGGACATCGTCGTCCAACATCTGTGTCCTACAGTCTGGCGACTCCACTGGGGATAGAGAATTGGCCCCGAAATAATATCTTGTAATGGTTGTGATTTTTGCTTTAATTAACCGTGTTTACCGTGGGTTGAAAGGGGTTTAATCAAAGGCACTTTTAAGGCTAGGTAATGGTTTGGTGTCTTCCCTCATTCACTACCTTTCTATAAGGAAAAGCTGCGAAGGCACCTAGATAATCATGTACTTGTAGCCTACCATGATGGACTAATTTGGAGGACTCCTTGTTTATTCCTGTCACTAAGAGATAAGAGCCTAAGAGGCTTGGGTTTTTAAGAGAGTTCGCTCTGCCCTCCCTCTGGGTAATCTACAACGGGAAATCCATTTGACAGTCAGTCACACACCATAACTCCTTGGCACGTACCGTAAGGTATAAAAAAGGTACGCTCACTTGGTCGCTCGAACCCTTGAGTGAGGAGACCTAGTTATGGGCAACCCTTCGCCAGCGAGAGTCTTTGTCTATACTCCCGCAAACCCACACGTAGATCGGAGTTGTATGACCTTTAGCAACTATTTCCTTGTGCTTGTGGACCATCCTCATTTTGATGCAGTTGGACTTCTTGTCAGAAATGCGGGCCATTTAAACTGGGACGAGTTCGTATCCTATGAAAATTGGGCCAAAAGCTTCTGCAATGGCGATGGGCCGCTCTGTATAAATTATTGCTTTATGCTTGAATTATCTTTTTATGCTTGTATTTGTGGACCATCCTCATTCGGATGCAGTTGGACTTCTTGTAAAAAATGCGAACTTGTTGGGCCATTTAAACTGGGACGAGTTCGTATCTTATGATGAATGGGCCAAACATCTCTGAAATGCCGATGGGCCACTCTGTAGAAACTGTTTCTTTATGCTTGTGTTTGGGCCCCTTATCATTTGAAGTCGTTTGGCCATGTTATCGCAAAGTGTAAACCTATTGGGCCTTTTCAACTGGGACAAGTTTTCACTTTGCAATAATATGATTGAAGCTTTAAAATGACAATGGGCCGAATTATATGTTCCACACATCACACGTATCTCATGCATTTCATGCATACACACATCATGTTAACTCTCTTGTGTCTTAAGAGCCATCATAGATATCCGTTGGGTTAGGGAAAATGGAAGACTTGTTAAAAGGCTGATAGCAAACATGAGCGAATCAGAGAATGAAACATCCCGTATGGATCAGTTTGAGAACAACCTCACCAAGATTACTGAACAGTTACAAGCATTGACTACTGCTGTGGCTAATATGGTTGGGCCCCGTGCTGGGGGAAATTCTGAGAATGTGAGGCATGAGGAGCCTCCGAAAGGGTTGGGGGATGATATGGCAGAATATACGACAGGAAGAATGATTGGGTCTCAGGCAGAATTTCAGAAGCTTCGGGATCAGGTAGAAATGGTTACCCGCAAAATGAGGGGTAAACATGAAGAGTTGTTAGATTATGAAGCGATGAATTTTGAAGAACAACTTCCAACTCAGTTCAAGATGCCTGACATGGCCAAGTTCAAAGGGAATGGGGACCCGAGGGTCCATCTTCGACAATATGTTTCAGTTAGGAGTTCAGTGGGATTGTCACAGCGCCAAGTGCAGAAAATGTTTGGGATGTCACTTGAGGGGGCGCCAGTAGTATGGTATCATAGCCTAGAAAGAAAGGTTAATGAAGACTGGAGGGAACTGGCTGAAGCTTTTCTGAAGCAATATGTTACAGATTTGGAAATTGATTTGTCACTCCGTGATTTGGAGAACACTAAGCAGAAGCCGGAAGAAAGCTTCAAGTAGTATGTAGACCGCTGGAGAAGCCAACTTCTAAAAATGCAGACTCGTCCCTCAGAGAATGACCAGATTATGATGATTATCAAGGGGACTAAGCCCTCGATCTATGGCAAGTTGAGGAGGATGACCTCCATGATTACTGACTTTCGACAGTTGAGGGAAACTGTCATGGATATTGAAGAAGAAGAGGCGGAGAATAGGAAGTTCTATGGCCTGAACATGAGGCCCATTGGGGGAACATCAGGTACCAAGCCTATTTCCGCTGAAATTGCTACTATCCGAAACCGATGATTTTCCAACCTAGGAAGACCATTGTCTAAGGTGTTGGAGAAATTGAAGAGACAGGGACTTCTGAAACCCCTAGAGACCAAACCACTTCCACACCCACCACCACTGCATCTCAACCTGAATCACTATTGCCATTTCCACCAACAAAAGGGTCATGACACTGACAATTTTGCCCGCCTCTGCCATGAAATCCAGGACTTTTTAGACTCCAAAAAGATACCCGACCCAGAAACAGAACAGCCTAACACATAGAAAAAACCCCTGCCGAATTACAACTCTGTCACTCCACCTACCTACATGATAAACTCTGGCCTACCTGAAAGCCTTGTCCTCAAATCCTTTGACCACCAAGCCTTTTGCCTGGGAATTTGGGACAGCAACAGCGTATATGAAACAGAACAGAGGAAGAATTTGTGGGTAGACTTTTCCAGTAGTGATGAAGAGGAGGTAAGAGGAATGACACACAATGGGCGTTTCTACAGTGATACAGCTTAGAAGGGTAAAAAAGTGTTGACAGAAGGGAGAGAAGTGGCTGAGAATACAGAAAATGCTGAGGGAGATGTAGTGCTGCAACAGTTGAAAAAGACACGGGCACAAGTCAGCATCTGGGAATTGTTGTGTTCATCACAGGAGCACATACGTGCTATGGTTGAGGCCTTAAGCAAGATAGTAATGCCGGAGGATGCAACCCACAATGTTTGTTGGATTAGTACAAAAGGAAGCTTTACATATAACATTTTCTGAGGAGGAACTTCCGGCTGAGTGAAGGAATCATAATAGACCCTTATTCGTCAAAGCTGAAGTAATGGGCAAGAAGACCTCTTGTGTGATGGTAGATGATGGCTCATCCATCAATGTGTGCCCATTGAAGATTTTGGCAAAACTAGGTATGAGGGTACTTTTGCAGCAACGGTCAAAGTTGGCCCAATTGAAGATAAGGTTGAATTCACAGTGCTGGACATCCCGACCACTTTTGCTTTGTTATTGGGAAGGCCTTGGTTTCACAAGCTTGGGGGCGTACCCTCCACTCTGCATCAGGTAATAAGTTCCCGTATGGGGGAAAGATTGTCACCATTCGACCTGAGGTAGATAATGTTGTGGCCGCTTTGGAAATACAACCTTTCACAAGGATCCAAGTGTCGGGAACTTTTGAGGAGTGGGTGGATCCTAGGGTGGCTAGGATCATGGAAAAGATGAAGTTCGAGCCGGGAAAAGGTTCAACATTGCCTAACTTTAAAGGTCAGACTACTCGAAGAAAGAGTTCTGGAAATGGAGATCGACGATGGTAAACCTTGGTATCATAACATTCAGGGGTATCTAGAACACAGAGAATTCCCAGAAGGAGCAAGCAGAAAAGACAGAATAGCCATTCAGAAGTTGGCTTCTCAGTATGTGATTTTGAAAGGAGAATTGTACAAGAGACAGGTAAATGGCGTTCAGTTGAAGTGTTTGAGAAAAGAAGAGGCTCAGAAGGCAATGGAAGAAATACATGCCGGGATATGTGGACCGCATATGAATGGGTTGAATTTGTCTCGCAAGATTGTAAGACATGGTTTCTACTGGTTGACCATGGAGACAGACTGTGCAAAGCTGGTAAAACATTTTCACGATTGTCAAGCACACGGTAATTTGAATCATCTGCCGCACACAGAGTTGCATGGGCTATCGGAGCCATAGCCTTTCTCAGCATGGGGAATTGATAATCAGGAGATTCGACGAGTGCATCGAATGGACATCGTTTCATAGTAGTGGCAGTGGACTACTTCTCAAAATGGGTGGAAGCCGAGTCATTTTGTAATGTTACAGCAAAGCAAATGGCAAAGTTCATAGCTCAGAACATCATATGTCGATATGGGATGCCGCATCATGTAGTGACAGATAATGAAGTTCAGTTTCAAGGGGAAACGAAGGCAATGCTACAGAGATATGGGATAGGACATCACAAGTCGTCACCTTACCGGCCGCAGACAAATGGGGCAGTTGAGGCAGCCAATAAGATAGTAAAGAAGATATTAGCCAAGATGACAGAGAACTGCAAAGATTGGGCTAACAAGCTACCGTATGCCCTGTGGGGATACAGAACATCAGTAAGAACAGTAACATGAGATGTGCCTTACTCTTTGGTCTATGGAATGGAAGCAGTACTGCCAGTGGAAGTTGAGATACAATCCTTGAGGGTATTAGCAGAAACAGAGTTACCTGAACAAGAATGGGCCTCACATAGATTTGACCAGTTAGCACTACTAGATGAAAAGAGGCTGAAGTCCTTGCATCACATACAGATATATCAGAAGTGACTAGCCCGAGCATTCAATAAGAAGGTGCGTCCTACTAAGATCAGAAAGGGTGATTTGGTACTTAAGCAGTCGAGGCCGTCGACGACAGACCCAAGAGGAAAGTTCAGACCTAACTGGGAAGGACCCTATATAGTGCATAAAGTAATGAGAAATGAGGCAGTGAGACTGTCAGATTTGGAAGGGAACGAGTTCACCAAGCCGATCAACGTGGATAGATTGAAGTAGTATTTTGCCTAAGGGAAAGAAGACCAAGCAGTCACCAAGGGAATTGACAGAAGACCTAACCCAACGGGATAGGAAACTCATTCATGCATGCATGCATGCATACACGTAACATATTTGAATTCTTTTTGTGTTTGTTCTGTTTTGTAATAACATGTTTCAAAGAAGAAAAAGAGAAAGCGGCAAAAGCAAGCCAACCAGAAGCAGCAACATGACAGTGTCATCAGTTTTAGGGTCGAGAGCATTAGAAGCATGATTGGGTTTGATTTTTTGTTAATTGTGTTGGACACTAATTGATGTAGATGAGCATGATTAATTAGCCTAATTTTTATTTTGGAAATAATGATTTGGGTGATTAATTATGTTAATGCACTTTGATTAATTAAATTGTAAAATTGGATTTTAGTAATTTAGTTAATTGGCTAATTTTGGAAATTGGGCTTGAAATGTTGTAAATGGGCTAAATGGGCTTTGTTGTACAAAGTTGGGTTTAGGCAAATTGGATTGGATCCAATTGGGCCCAAAACCGCTTCCATAAAGCCCAAATGCGACAAATGGACCTTTAAAGTTTAATTGGGCCTAATGGGCCAAGATTGATTTCTAGGCTTATGGGGTAACTCCCGGATTGGATTTTGGTTATTCGGTTTGACCCGAGTTGACCAAAATTCCACGCCTTAATAAATTAATTAAAAGCCCATTGGACTTTAATTAAATTGACGTTGGACGTTAATCAGGCTTTGAGACCCGTTACGATTAAATTTGGAATTTAAGTCGTAAAAGGTTTATTAATAAAAGTGTAATATTTAATTTGGAATTAAATAGCGGATTAGAATAAATGCATATTGAATTGGATTTAATTATGTAGTTTAATTTAATTCGAGAATTCGTACTTTAAGTACTTATTCGCAAAACGAGTTTGACTCGAACAAAATCAAATTGTTGTTTGAATATTGGATGATCACTAATTATGAGATTAATTAATTTGATTAGATTGATTGATAACATGCTTGTGTGAATACATGGTTGCGATGCATGAATAATTTATATCGGATGGATATTATATGGGTGGGACAATTTTAGAAATTGTTGTAATAAATTTGATTTATTAATTGGACCTGCGTGTCCAGCCTTATTACCTTCCTATTCTTTGTATTCTCTTCTCACCTATTCCCCTCAATGTAAATGAGGTTTCTTTAGAAGTGTAGTGTAACGGGTAGAAGTAATACAATGTGCAAGCGGGAGAGAGAAAGTGAGAGATTTGATCTAGGATCAATGTGTAAAGTATCCATCCGCATATCATTATTATTTAACATATGCGCTTTATTATGTGTTTAGAATGCATGTTTAAGGGTGTATGATGATGAGACCTTAACAAAGATAATAAATTGGTTGCCAATTTGCACTCGAAAAACCCTCGCAAAATATTAAGCGTTTTTCCTTCCATTGAGTGATTCTCACTCAAGATCTAAGACAGCATTGGTTTATTGGCCAAAGTCAAGGCCTTTGTCTGTCGAAGATGTGTTTGAATCACGAATGCTTTGTTACATGTCAGTGTCTTGTCCAAGTTGTGGTTTGTTGGCTAAAGTCAAGACCACTTCTTGTCCATCGACATTGATTACGAAGCTTTCCATGGTCAATGGGTCGCGCTTAACTGGGATCACTAAGTTTGTTGTGCCAAAGTCAAGGCTTAGTTGATTCAGAGGAAAAAGGTTAGGTAATACATTGGATGTATTGGCATATATAAGATATATGTTTCGGACTTGGATGTCCCCCAACCGGATCTAGGAATTGGATTGGATCCAATCGATCTTAGAGATCTACCTAGTTAATTATCATACAATTTGTTGGCCAAAGTCAAGATTGTGTGATATTTAACGGGATCATAGCCCACTAGGAAACACGGTTTCCCAAGTACTCGACAGAGGGTTAGAGGCTCACCGAAAAATAGTGGGAGGCAAGAATTGAATTTTCAATATTCGTTTAATTACTTGCCATACGCGCTCAAACAAATATCATTCGCCAAATATATATTAAATATTAGTTGGACTAATATTTAAATTGTTGTTTTAATAAATAGTTGGACTATATTCAAACTATTCATTTATAGTTGATTTTATAATTGGATTATAGTAATCAATATAATTGATTTTAATCTATTAAATTTATAGTTGATTAAATAGTTGGACTATTGTAATCATAATAATAAATAGTACAATAATCGTTGATTAAATAGTTGGACTATTGAAATCAAGATATAATTGAAAGATTGACATTTAAAACATAATCCTAGGGAAAATGTATTTAAATGGTTTAATTTTCAAATTGGGAATAATTTCAAGCTGGTCCTGGAAAAATAATAAGTTATTTTATTTGATAAAATAATATATTAAGCCTAAGCCCGGAGTTAAGCAAACAGTAGAGCATAATCTTTGGAAGATTATGTGATGATAACTTTAGTGCTTAATCCATTATACTTACAGCAGTAGACTCCTTAATTTCTGAATCAGAACTAAGGATTAGGTCCTTAAAGTATGATGAAGAAATTGAAGGATCTTCATAAATCTATGTTTAGATTTTAGAAGTACTAAAATTGCAAAAATAAATCTTGGAGAGTTAATGATTATTCTCAAGGAGATAAAGTCAAAGTTTGTAATAAGGCAAGTAGCGCTAGTCGCACCTTACTTCGATATTCTAGAAGGCCGAGGCTAGGCCAAAGGCTTCTGTAATGTTGAAAAGGGGCAAAGGCAATATCATTATAATCTTCTAGGAAGATAAATGACATATCCCAAAATGTCTGACTAATTGTGGCAAATGGGATCGCGGTAGCGTGACTGCCGTTTGGACAAAGCAGACATGAAGGAATTGAAGAACGAGCAAGGCTCTGACTTCAAATATATTTGTCAAGATTATGTTCACTACTAGTATTAAAATTATATTTTAAATACTTAATGTGGTACATAAATATATACTGATGTTCAGAATCTGCTATGAGCAGGATTAGGAAACTGTTATAATATAACTAGTTTGACTAGAAACATTATCTCTATATCAGTGTTTGACCCGCTGCGGGTGAACCTTTATATTCTAGAACACTAAAGTGTTTTATTATATGAAGATGATATTGAGATAAACACATTAGATGTGAATAACAGAATTTATATTTTGAATATAAATAAATCTCAAACGTATATAATGACAAACAAATAGCTCAAACTGATTTGATCAGAAGAAACTAATTGTAGCATTGTTGTCTGGGACACAATCAAACAAGACTCGTATATCCACACTTTTGAAGAGTAGGTACTCGGACTGATTTGATTCCAATCAAATAAAGTCTACGAATCTAGTTTATTGGGCAATGTGCCTAAAATACTATTTACTTGGTAAAAGTGTAAATGCCACCAATCTGTTAGCCCTAGTTCATAGTGAAGCAAGTGGGCCTATGTCTAGCTAGGCTAGAGGTGGATATGAATATTTCGTGACCTTTACGGATGTGGCATTGCGTTATGGTTATGTGTTTATTTTGAAGAACACAAATCGGAAACTTTCATAGTTTTGACACGAAATAGACAGACAGATCGGCTAAAGTATTAAACCGTCACGGTAAGACCGTAATGGAAAATACTTAAGCAATAAGTTTCTAATATACTTGAAAGAGTAAAGTATTCTTTCAAATGAGGACTCCTCTCGGAACACGTCAAAGTGACGGTGTGTCCGAACCGAGAAACCAAATTTTTTTTGGACATGATAAGGTTAATCATCAGTCGCTATGAGCTACCATGTCCTTCAACGGATAAGCATAAAAAGTGCAGAACTTATTTAGAATAAGGTTCCATAAAAATCTGTTTGACAGATTTCGTGCCAATTGTAGGTTATCCTAGGGATACCATAAATATTGTACTTATACATCTCACCTGAGAACAATTAGATTGTTGCTCACCATGTGGTTTTCCTAAGAGGAATACCGATATGTAGTGGTAAGTGGGAGGATAGTATAACTCGATGAAAAATCGGAGTGATACTGTTTCAGGCACCGAATCCTTAATGGAACATAAATAGTTCATCGAGGATGAAACTATTACCATTAATCTTCGTATACACAAGAACCACGTAAGTCGGAGAGAGTCAGAAAACAACCTTGGGTATGGGTTTCTGATCTCACCTCATAAAGATGTCTATCTTATTGAGGTATACCAACTGACTACGTATGAGGAAGTGATACAAGGTATCGACTCCCTATTATGACAAAGTGTCATGAGTTCGAAATGGATTCCATGTATATCAACTATGTTTGGATACTAGTTGATGTACCGCAAGGCATTGTGCCTATTGGTACTTATAAGTCTTCAAGGAAGACATACATGGATGGCAATATACCGACGTATAAAGCTAGGCTTTTAGCGGAAAGGTATCGTTATCAGCATTGTGTTGATTACGATTCAACCTTTTAACTGTTGCCACGGTAAAACCATTTGGATAATGCTTGCTAAAGCTGCATGTTTCATGTATGAAATATGACAGCATTACGGGAAAATCGCTTTCCTGAAAGGGAAACCTTTAGGAGGATGTTTACAACATCCTGTCGATTTTGTCGTAACATAACTAGCAAACAAGCTTTGCGGGTTATTCAATCCATGTTTGGATTGAAGCAAGCATAGGTTCTTGGAATTATCGTTTTGGTGTAATCATAATGGTCTATGATTTAATTCAAAACGAAATGATTCTTGTGTATATAAGAGGGTTAGTAGGAGCGCACTGACAGTGGCTGTCCTATAAAATAATGATAATGTGTCATTTCTTGGAAATGATATTCACATAAAAACTATCGGAGAAAGCTTGGCTTTCGAAAACTCTCCGTGGAATCGTACATTGAAAAATGTGTGCGACCTGGTGTCTCATATGCTTTGAGCAAATGGAGTCACAATCAGGCCAATCCAAGTGATAGTCACTGGATTGATGTTAAGAACATCCGTTAGTATCTTAGAGATCTAAGGATGCTGTCTTAATCTATGGAGATGGAGAACTTGAAGTGACTGGGATCACTACTGCAAGTTTCCTAAACCGATAAAATGACTATAAGTCGCAAACGGTACTATACAGTTTGAATAACGGTACAGTGAGCTAGAAATCTTCCAAGCAAGATACTGTTACCGAATAAACAACAGATGCGGGTTATTGCTGCAGCTGAAGCGGCAATAGTTTCCATTTGGGTCGATAACAAATCTAATTAGATTAGATATAGTTTTGTTAGCAGCTAAGCTAGGCTCGAGCATAGGCTAAAGAATTAATGGTCTCATCAACGATCCAGATACATACTTCGACTATTCATCTGATTCGTTCGGATCATACATCGTGGCGATGTGATGATCGAATAATCGCATCAGATGATAATCATGAAAATCCGCTGACGAAAGTCTTTCATCAGCAATTTGAGCCAACAGTACATAGTTCGGGTGTCAAGCACTCGATTGACTGGCTATAGGCCAAGTGGGAGATTGTTGGACAATTATGACCCATAGCGTCACTATTTGTACAGATCACGGTGTTGTTGTACAAATTAACTATGTGACAAAGGAGATTGCACTGTTATCATTTGTGATTAGATCAGATGGATATATAAATGATAGGAGGTCCCTGTGATTTGTTCCTGGATTGAGAATGATATGAGACAATATCAATCCACGAAGGATAAATCATTAAATATCCCTAGTCAGAGCATTATCGTCAAATTCGAGTGCAGCACGTAAGTCACATCAAGCGTCAAATCAAATGTCACATCAAACGTCAAATCAAATGTCACTTGATTGAGTGATGTGAGTGATGTGAGTGATGTGAGTTGTTGGGGTTGTTGGAAAGCTTTTATATTTGACTTTTGGAAAGCCAAATATTTGGTAATTCATTTTATTTGTTTTTTGAAAATGGATAAAGTGTATTAGATATACTAAAAAACACAACAACATATTTTTCAATTCTCTCTCATTGCTCACGTATGGAGCAACTTTTTCTCTCCTCTCTACACGCCCAAAGTGGGCAATTTTTCTTCTGGTTGGCAGTGAACTGCCGTGACTCTTGAAGAAAAATGGGAAGCAAAGTGTGATTTTGTGGCAAAATCGAGAGTGCTAGCACACTCCGGGATCAATGCGAAGGTGATAGGGAAGTCCACCCATGAGCCGGGAACCGTTCGACGAAGCTCGGAGCTTGACGAATGACCCAAACGAAGGCCAAAATTAGTGGACTGTCACAGCAGCTCACGCACAAACCAGTGAGCAAATCAGAATTTTTGTTCGCCTCCGCGTCGCTCAACCGCTCGATGTAAGTATTCTGCGACTTCTCGAATGTATTCACTTGTGTTTCATGCTTGATTTGTGATCCTTGGGACCCTTAGAATTGCCAACAGATACATACTTCGATATTCATCTGATCCGTTCGGATCATACATCATGGCGATGTGATGATCGAATAATCGCATCAGATGATAATCATGAAAATCCGCTGACGAAAGCCTTTTCTCAGCAGTTTGAGCCAACCATACATAGTTCGGGTGTAAGACACTCGAGTGACTGGCTATAGGCAAAGTGGGAGATTGTTGGACAATTATGACCCATAGCGTCACTATTTGTACAGATCATGGTGTTGTTGTACAAATTAACTATGTGACAAAGGAGATTGCACTCTTATCATTTGTGATTAGATCACCTAGATGTATAAATGATGAGAGGTCCCTATGATTTGTTCCTGGACGGAGAATGATATGAGACAGTATCAGTCCACGAAGGATAAATCATTAAATATCCCTAGTCAGAGTATTATTGAGATTGGACATCGATAAATACGTAAAAGACTAGTATTACACTTGTGCGCGTTGTGAGGGCACAACGACATAGTTCTCATATATTTGGGTATAGGATACTCATGCAAGTGTGATAGGAGGTTGTGTTTTACCGATGGTACGGGAAACAGCTTCGCTCTGGATAGACCCCCTCGAAATTCCATTGGTAGTATGACTATGTGTCTATGGAAATCTGAAATCAGGATAGGTGTATTTGGTCTTAACCTGAGACTTGCACCGCTAATACTTGTGACAATCAATATACTTTGGTTGCGGTCATCCATGGCTTTAATAGGTTCTGTGTACGCCAATGCTGGGTATATTGAGAATCGTAGTGTGTTGGGTGTGATGTCAAGACGGAAGTGTCACTCCAGTCATATGGAGATGATGGTCACGTAGGATACAAGACTGGTTCTCTTAAATGCTGCAGCTATCGGGATAAAATGACAAGGTCAGGTTTATCCGATTATAGAGACTAGTCACCAGACATCCGACATGTGCTCCGTACGGGGTAGACACAATTCCAGCCCCAGGCCTAGCACGTGATTATCTAATACTGGACAGAAATACGCAAAACTACGTATACTACGCCTGATATAGATCCTTTATTCCTATAAGGATATTTTCGGAGAATTGGGTAGGCATGGCGCTTTGCTAGAGGCCAACCTTATCTTGTAAATCAGTATAAACATCGTGCTTGGTAGGTACGTGTTCGGATAGTCCGACGACCGAATTTACTGCCAACATATCTAGGTATCTCATGGGTCCCTTCCCAAAGATTCACCGATGACGTATGACTCACACTTTTATTAATCTAGGATTAATAAGATGAGAGAGAATTAATCTGGGATTAATTGCGGAGATATTTTATCTGGGATAAAATATCATTTAAATAGAGATAACGATTAATTTGGAATTAATCGATAAATTAATATATTTGATATATTAAACGAAATTGGATTTTGACGCGGAATTAAAATTAGATTTTAATTCGGGCGAACGAATTAATTTAGAATTAATTTGTTAGCGAAGTGAATAGTGATTTCGCTAGGCGTAATCATTTAATTACGACGCAACAGAAAATTCGTTAATTTGGAATTAGTGAACCCGAGCCCGAGATTATTTGCGAGCGCATTCGCATTTCGAATTCGAGTGCGGCATGCAAGTCAAATCATTAGTCGCATCAAGCGTCAAATCACTTGTCACTTTGAGTGATGTGACTTGACAACTTGATTGATTGATGGAAAGTGACTTGATGTGTGTGGTTGGATAAGCTTGTACTTGTATATGTTAATTGATTTTAGAAATCAATTCATCAATTACACAAAAACCTATTCTCTCTCTTTTCTTCTTCACTCCCTCTCTCACGCCATTTTCTGTTTTTGCTGGGCTGAAACTGAAAATAATGGGAAGCAAAGTGGTGAGATTTGTGGCAAATTTCTAGAGATCTAGCACTCCGAGAGACATGCGAAGGTGATAGGGAAGTCCACCCATGAGCCGGGAATCGTTCGACGAAGCTTGGAGCTTGAATTCTTGAAGAGAAAAGGCCGAAACCAGTGAGCTGCTACTGCCCACTGCCGAGCAGTCCATGGAGGCAGAAACCGAGTTTTTTTGTCCTCCGCGTCGCTCAACCGATCGATGTGAGTATTCCGCGACTTCCTCGAATGTATTCACTTATGTTTCATGCTTTATTATTGATCGTGGGATGCTTAGAATCTCCAACAGAACAAAGCTGTAATACCGCATGTAGCTCATGATCAATTTCTACAGTGGAAGAAGCCTGGACATTGGAAGAAAGACTATTCAGAGCTAAAAGGAAAGGCAGGACCATCAGATATGCTTTATATTTTTCCTATTATTGACATCTCATTAGCCTTAGATGTAAATAGTGGATGAGTGTTAGACACCGACAGTCCCACTCATATTTGCAACTACATGCAGGTCATGAGGGTTAAAAGAAGGCTGAAAAAAGGGAGATCCAGCTTAGAGTTGGGAATGGCGAGACATTGGATGTCAAGGCCATATGAATGGTTGTTCTAGATCTCCCTAATGGATGTAAATTAATTTTGCATGACTGTTATTATCTATCATCTCTTATCAGACATATAATATCATTACCGGTATTGGATAAAGAGAGATATAAAATAGATATAAAATATGATGCTTTATGTTTATATGATAAAAATAACTATTTGATATGTGAATGTTCTTTATCTAATGGTCACTCTATTTTGGAAACATATCAAAATATTTTTAATATAGAGTAAAATAAAGTAAAAGATCTGAATTAAATAATATTGAATTATGGCATATGAGATTGGGCCACATAGGTGTTAGACGTCTATCAAAATTGGTTAAGGATGGTTTGATTAAAGATCTTACCTTATATCCTTATCCAATTTTTCAGTCATGTATCCAATGGAAAATGACAAAGGTCTCATTTCTTGGTGTTGGATACCATGCTGAAGATTTATTGGAGCTAATACACAGTGATGTGTGTGGTCTATTAAATTATGTCGCTCATGATGGTTCAACATACTTCGTTACTTTCACGGATGATAAGTCAAGATATGGGTATGTTTATTTGATGAGACATAAATCAGAAACATTTGAAAAATTCAAAAAATCTCGAAACAAGAAAGAAAAATAATCTAGGAAATTCATGAAGTGCTCAGATCGAGGCGGTGAATTCGTGATCGATGAATTCAGAAGTTATTTAAGGGAGAATGGGATTCTCACCCAATATAGCCGACCCGGAACTCCTCAAAATAATGGTGTGTTTGAGCGGAGAAATGGTACTTTATTAGATATGGTGCGATCTATGATGAGCTATACAGATCTTCCATATTACATTTGGGGTTACGCTTTACTTAATGTTTCCCACATACTTAACATAGTTCCATTGAAAGATGTTTCTACGATCCCATATCAGATATGGTATGGTAGAAATCCAAGTCTTAGATATTTAAAGATTTGGGATTGTCCTCCATACGTTAGAGTTGTGTAGCGAGATAAACTAGCACCCATGGGGTATAAGTACAGGTTCGCTGGATATCCAGAAAATTCTTTGGGATATCAATTCTTTGATTCTGATCAACGAAATGTAATTATTGCTAATTTTGCCACTTTTCTTGAAAATGAATTTTTGAGAGAAAGTGGGAACCATAGAAAGATTGAATTTGATGAGTTTGATCCCAACATTAAGAAACCTGAGATGGAACTAAAGATCCAATTAGGTGAAGGATCTACAACACAGGTTTTACGTAAGTCGAATAAAATATCAAGGCCTCATTAGAGACTATTTTTAACGTCTGATGCGAGCCTTGATGTTCTCCTCTTGGAGGAAATGGATCCGACTACGTATAAAGAAGCGATATTAGATATCAATTAGGGAAAATGGTTGTAAATGGGTTTATAAAAGGAAGTGAGAGACCGATGGAAAGATAGAAACGTTTAAGGCCCTAATGGTAGTGAAAAGTTAGACTCAACGTCATGAGATTGGTTATGAGGAAACTTTTTCACAAGTAGCCATGCTAAAATCCATTAGGATTCTTTTAGCCATTGATGCATATCATGACTATGAGATATGGCAGATAGATGTGAAAACCGCTTTCCAAAATAGATTTCTCGAAGAGGATATCTATATGGAACAACCAGAGGGTTTCGTATCTAGTGAGACTTCAAACTTGGTTTATAAGCTCCAAAAGTCTATTTAAGGACTTAAACAGGCAACCCGAAGTTGGAATCATCATTTTGATGAGATAATTAGATTATCTAGATTCATCAAGAATAAGAAAGAACCGTGTGTTTATAAGAAAGTTTGCGGGAGCATGATAGTATTCCTTGTTTTGTATGTAGATGACATCCTTATCATTGGGAATGATATATGTATGATGCAAAGTGTGAAAACCTACATTTGCAAGAACTTCTCCATGAAAGACATGGGTGAAGCTTTCTATATACTGGTATAAGGCTCTACCAGGATAGAGTTAGGAAGCTTATAGGGTTGTCGCAATCGATGTACATTGATAAAATATTAGAAAGATATGGTTTTGCCAACTGTAAGGCAGTAAATATACCTTTCTGATACGACATACATCTTTCAAAGAAATGGCACCTCAAAGAAATGGCACATCTTCTGCTTATATTATTGAGTCATAAAATATATGGCATGATATATTAGGATATGTTAATTATGATACAATGCGTAGATTAACTAACATGTACCTTATACCTAAATTTACAATTGATAACCAACATAAATGTGAATTGTGTGTCGAAGCAAAATTAAATAAAACATCCTTTCATTCCATAGAACGATGCTCTGAACCATTGGAACTCATTCACACTAATGTGTGTGATATGAATATTGTGCAAAGAAGGGGCAGTAAAAAATTTTTTGTCACTTTTATAGATAATAGTATAAGATTCTATTATGCTTATTTGTTGATAAGCAAAGAGGAAGCTATTAAGAGCTTTATACACTATAAGAACGAATTTGAAAATCAACTAGGCAAAAGGATCAAGAGTGATAGGGGAGGTGAATACGTATAACCATTTGGTGAATATTGTTCCAATCGTGGAATGATTCACAAAACTACTGCTCCTTATTCGCCTAAAAAAATAAGATAGCAGAATGAAAAAACTGAACATTGAAGGAAATGATGAATGCCATGTTGATAAGTTCTGGTTTATCTTAGAAATTGTGAAGGGAAGTCTTGTTTTCCGTCAATTACATTCTAAAAAAGCTACCTCATAAAAGATTAGAAAAGACATCATATGAATCATGAAAAGGTCACACACCTTCCTACAAATACCTGAAAGTGTGAGAGTGTCTCTCCAAAGTGATGATACCTAAACCTAAGAAGGTTAGAATATGACAAAAAATAGTTGACAGTATATTCATTAGATATGCTCACAACAATAGTGTGTATCGATTTTCGGTACATAAATATGAGATTCCTGATATTAATCCAAATATGATAATTTAGTCAAGGAATGTGACATTCTTTTAAGAGACATTTTCTTATAAAGAAAAACAAAGAATGAAATCTCTCAAAAGAATTATTGACACTGTTACAAGTAGTGATCAAGTTAAAGAATCAAATAAACATGAAAATGTTAAGGAAAATGAACTTAGACGTAGCAAGTGAGCAAGAACATCTAAGTCATTTGGACCTGATTTCCTAAATACCTATTTGAAAATGAGCCTCAAAGCTATAGAAAACCGATGTCTTCTTCGGATGCTCCTTTATGGAAAATGGACTGTAAACAATTAGAATAATTTGATCCTACAAAACCATAGTTGGGAGTTGGTTGATATTCCTTCAGGTTACAAGCCACTAGGCTACAAATGGATTTTCAAACGGAAGATGAAGCCAGATAGATCAATAGATAAATATAAGGCAAGACTTGTCATAAAAGGTATAAACAATAAGAATGCCTTAATTACTTTGATACCTACTTACCAGTGACTCGTATCACTTCACTAAAAATACTCATAACCATAGCAGCTATATTTGGTCTTGAAATATATCAAATTGATATAAAGACAACATTCCTAAATGGTGATTTGGATGAGGAGATTTACATTGAAAAACCAGAAGGCTTCAATGTTCCTGGACAAGAACACAAGTTGTGAAAACTTGTAAAATCTTTGTACGAATTAAAACAAGCACCAAAATAGTGGCATGGGAAATTTGACAAATAGATGTTTTCAAATAGACTCAAAACCAATGAGTTTAGTGATAAGCAGTAAGTATATCAATATATACCGTCCATTTGACTTAATATTTTGTATAATTTCTTGAGTTTTGTGAATATTTTGATGTGTTTTGTGTATTTTGTAGATAAATAAGGTTTCAGGGCTCACTGGAATGAAATCGGGGCCAAAATAGCGAAAAACGGACAAAAGGGCAAAATTCATTTCAGCATCGCGACGCGTATCACCTCTGCGTCGCAACCGCTAACGTGCGCCTGACACGTGTTAAAATCAAATAAGCTTGCTATCATGCGCACTTGCTAAAATACACCTGCCACGTGTCAACATCACAGTAAATCTGCTAACATGCATCGGACACGTGTCATCATCACATGGCCGACAATCATCATCGACACGCGTCATTGCTGACGGCAGCGTCGCGACATGCACAACCTCTCACGTAGTGACACTGAGCCAATAATTCAGCCAAAAAATCTACCGACAGCCACATGTCATCATCTCAGGAAGCGTTTGCCACACAAATCAATGGCGCATCGCGACGCGTAATGTTCCACGCGTCGCGACGCGTGAGACCAAAATTTACCTATAAATTGAGTTTGAAATCAGAATTTCAATTCATACCTTCTTCTGGGGATTTCCTTAAGAATAATAAGAAGATTATATATTGTTTGTTTATTTACACAGCTTTCTGTATTTAATTTTTTTTATTTTACGCAATAGTTCTTTCTTTACTTTACTTTTCAAGTCTTTATTTTTAATTTTCAGTATGAGAAAGTAACTCTCATTTGCTGGGGTGAAAGGTTAAGCTTTTATTACTAAAATTTAGATTTATCTTCCTTAATTATAATATATAAATTATTTAAAACCTGACTTAATGGGATACCGCCTTTATGGTCGGTTGGACTTAATTAAATTGATTTTAAACTGACTAAATTGGATACCGCATTTATGGTCGGTTGGAATTAATAATAAATTTGACTTAATCAGGATACCACCTATATGGTCAGTTGGTAATGTCATGCAAAATTTATATATTATAATAAGGGAGATATCTAAATTAGAAGTAATAAAAGTGGATCCTCTAACCCCAGCATTTTATTTATTGTTTATTTTATCTTTTTAATTTCCAGCTTTACTTTATGTCATTTACTTTATTTTTATTTTTACTAGTCCTAGATATGTGTTGTAACTAAATACCATATCTAGGGTTGTGATGAATTCCAATATCACTGATTTATAAAGGGTTATTTCATGTTCCGGGTAATATAAAGGTTTATTTATTGAGTCTTAAGCTTGATACTTCTTGTTAACTGGCCATTAATACGATTGATTTGATAAACTTAAAATGAACTTGGAAAATGGATTTTAGGTTTAGCCTTAGACTCAATAACTCACGATCTCACTTTGGGGCAAATGACTCTTAGGTAGATTTCCTTACATGATAGGAATATACCTGTCGAGCGGGGGTAGCCATAATTGGAACTTAATCTTAATGAATTCAGGTAACTTGGTTGACATAGGAATATGATTAATTGAGTTATACTGGGTGTTTGCATCTGACCATCGGAAAATACTTTTGCATAAATTCGTGTTCCAGGCTAATAAACCGAAATATTGCACAAACATGAGATAACCACTTTATCTTTAAAAGATATTGGAATGATTCACAACCCTAGATAGTTTAATAATATTGAGTTTTCCTTTCATTTACTTTCGCACTGTTTTATTTACTTGTTTCAGCTTTAAATCACCATCCAATCAAATAACCAATCTATTAGATACTCGTAAATATTTGGCTTCATAAATTAATAGCTTAGGTATTAAGTCCTCGTGGGATCGATACATTTTATACTACTTGAGCGATATGTGCGCTTACGTCACGTGAGTGATTTCACCGATGATTTAGTAAGTGTGTGTCACCAAATCAACTCAAAAAGAACATGTCATTGTGTGTCTCTATATAGACGATATCATGATAATTAGTAGTAATAATAAAATGATTCAGTCTACCAAGAAAATATTGACCAGTAGATTTGACATTAAGGATTTAAGAGCAGCTGATGTGATTCTAGGAATTAAAATTTCTAGAACATCAAAGAGATACATATTACCTTAAGCTAATTATGTTGAGAAAATACTTGAGACATATAACAAAGGAGATCTAAACATAGTTAGAACTCTTGTGTACCTAACTCTTTAGCTGTCAAAGAATACGGGTTCGAGCGTATTGCAATTAGAGTATTAGAGAATCATTAGAAGTCAGATGTATCTCACAAATTGCATACAACATGATATCACTCAAGCCGTAAACAGGCTTAGTAGATATACGAGTACTCCATGACATAATAACTGGAAAGTCATAGTAAGAGTTTTTAGGCATCTAAGAGAAACTTCAAAATATGGTATGCATTATACAAGATATCATGCTATCCTAGAAGGGTATAGTGATGCTAACCGAATATATGATACAATGGATTTCAAATCCACAAGTGTATTTATTTTCATGTTAAATGGTGCATCTGTATCATGGAAATCCTCTAGACAAACATGTGTTGTCCGGTCTACTATGGAGTCTAAGTTCATAGCATTAGACAAAGCTGCAGAAGAATTAGAGTGACTTTGAAATTTCTTAGAGGATATTCAAAACTAACCAAAACTGGTGCCAACTATAAGCATACATTATGATACCTAATCGGCTATTGGGAGAGCCCAAAATACAAACCCAACCTAACTAACTGGAGATCCCAAGATCTAGATTTGAAATGGACAACTGAAATTTTGTGCAATTCAAACCAAGCATTGTAGAGTTTTATACTATTTCTCATTCCTATAATGACGCAGAATGCTGTCTGTCAAGGTTAGGATAAACAAAGGCTTTTAATGATCAATATATTAGAAGAGTCTTAATATGGGTAAAGACATAATACATTTTACAGTAGATTACCTATTTCAAGTAAAAAGTGATGTCGCTTCTATGGGAATTTTAAGGCTGGATTTCCTAAAGTATTTGATGAAGCCAAGACCAAACTTCATGACCGAATTGAACACAACTGTAGAACAGAAAATGGTTGAAGTGAAGCTATCTTATGGCTATTATCTTGGTTTACACCAACAGCGGAAACAGTTCAAGACCATGATCAGTAGTTTGCCAAGTAAATCTGATAGTCATTTATTATGAAAGGTTTAAGGCGAAAACTACATTTTCCAATGCAATTTTATTGTAAGGAAACTCTCTTAAATGTCTACATTCATATTTAGAGAATTGTGGGGGATTGTAGAAAATTCTCTAAACATTGCATGTATTTATATGGAATGAAAATATATAATCTTTAATGAGAAATGACATAACCCCTAGAATTGAAAAGGTTCATTGGAGGGTTATAACTCTTAAAGGAATGTATACATTGACATAGTAGAGATGACTTTATAAAGGCAACCCTCCATATCTAAAAAAAAAAAAGCTAGGGTTTTGAGAAATTGAGAGAAATTCAAATAAAATCATATTTTTCTTTTTATATTTAGGGTTTAGGTTGTCAAAAATTAAACAAAAAAACTATTCCCCTCTCATTTGAAATTCGGCAGTCCTAATAATTTTATAACATCCAATTTTTTTAATAACTTAATAAAGACATTAAACATTTTACCATAAAAGAAAATGTAACTACCAATTTTAAATAATGAGTTTCTAATCTTATAATCATTTACTTAAAAAACTTTATATTAAATATAATATAAGTATCAAGTGTGATTTGAATTATTAATCATATTAATAATTATAATACTTGTGAGTTTATAAATAAACTATCCAATTATATTTAATTTACTACAGTATATCGAGCTAGTACATGGACTAAATGGACCTACAGATCCGAGTTCCAATAATCCCGGAATATTAATTAAACTCTTTATTTAAATATTATGAATTATTAACTTTAGGTTATTCCACTAAAAACCTAAAGTCGTTGTAGGCACTGCATTTTTGCATATAAGTCCCTATGATGAGTCTCATTTGGAGACACTACTTTTAAGTCGAGGAAGTCGCGGGAAACGGACGTCGGAAGGGAATCAGTATTTTTGTTAGATTTTATTCACTTGTTTTGCTTCTGGCTCACTTGTTGGACCTCCGTTTTAAAGCACATTCAGCCCAAAAAAACCTCGCAAACCACTTAACCTTGGCCCAAAACCCCCGCAAGCCACACACCTAGCCCACACATACCAAGCCCACCACCAAAAGCCAACCACACGCCTAAGCTAAGCCCACACACGCCCAAGCCCAATTAAATCTCATCCAAAATAATAAAACACATATTTAACATATGGTGAAATTAAAACAAATCTAAAAAATCACATACCAAATCAAAATAAAACAAATAAAATCTAAATAATTGCATGCCTAATTAAGATAAATCAAATATATTAACTCCATAATTAAACCAAATCTTGTCTCCAATCAAATAATAGGTTTTCCTTGTATGACACTAATTGGTCTCCTTCCTATTCAAGCACATGGAAACCCTAGCCTTTGTCTATAAAAGAAACCAAAAACAACACTCCCCCTCTCTCTCCAACTCACGCATACACAAAGAGAAAAAGCCTAGCCATTCACGCCCAACTCAAAGACAATCACAAGAAATTTCTCTTCTCCTCCTTCACTCTCAAGAACCGTATACACATCCCTCTAAACACCATCCACCACCGAAAATCACCAACTAAAAACACCACTCTCCATACACGCAAAACAACCTCCTTCACTACCCAAAACCGAGCACACAAACCCCTCAAAACAGTCCTCATTGCCGTAATAAAACATATCCCTAGAACCCCCAAAAATAGTCCTCTAACGCCACCAAAAATGCATCACCGAAACAGTCACAAAACCCCACTGTAACCACCAAAATATGCCCCCTAAATAGCCATTGTATCACCGAAAATCTGCACCCCCATACAGCCCCTACATCACCAAAACATCCACTGAAAATTCCCCCTACATTACCGAAAAATACAGCCCAAAACAGTCCACATAAGTACCAAAAAATAGCAGCACTGTCTCCCTCAAACTACCGAAAAATACACCCAAAACAGTAGCCTAAAATACCTAAAACAGTGAACAAAAATTACACTTTAAAACCCGTAAATAACCGCATAAAACAGCAATCGTATACAGCAAAAATAGTGACAAAAATAGCAGTAAAAATAGCAGCGAAACGTTAGAAAACAGCAGCCCGAGCAGCGAAAACAGCGAGGAAAGACGCAAACCAGTGAACCGGAAAGGTTGCGGAGCGTTAGCCCTTCCGATCACCGTGTAACGCGAGTCCGAGATTCGATGTAAAAGGTTAGACCTGAGGGCACTTTTTACATCTATTTTCAGTCGTATTTTTATTGTTTATTATTTGTCTTGTTACATATTTTGATTTAATTTGTCTTGTTCGTTTATTATCCGTTATTTAATTTCTGCATGTTATTTGTTTGTGTAATGATGAGATAAAGCGCATTGGCTTAGTAAGTTGGATTAAAGGTCCTCCATTTCGAGGGGTTAAAAAACTTTACCACGATGCTTTGCCGCGCCAAATGATGTATATTCGGTTGAATGTAAGATGTGTTCAATCGGGTATACAAAGTCTGATATTGTTGTCTTTATTTTTATATGCATTATGTTATTAGCGCATGGGCTAGTAAGTTGGATTAAAGGTCCTTCATGTCGAGGGGTTAAAAGCCTTTACCATGATGCTTTGCCGCGCCGGATAATATATATTCGGTTGAATGTGAGACGTGTCCAGTCGGGGATACGAAGTCTAATATTGTTGTCTTTACTTTTATATGCATTATGATATGATGCGCATGGGCTTAGTAAGTTGGATTAAAGGTCCCTTATTTGGAGGGATAAAAAGCCTACGGTCTACCTTTACCACGATACTTCGCACGCCTTTTATTTCGTTATTTGTTTTTCCTTGTATGTCATCTTCTTACATAATCATGCATCATGTTGCATCGCGCATGGGCAAATCAAGTTGGATTAAAGGTCCTCCACTTTGAGGGATAGAAAGCCTACGGGCTACCTTTCCCATGCCGCGTCGGACAAAGTGCATTCGATTGAATGTGAGATACGTTCAATCGGACACTTGAAGTCTTATGTAGATGTGGGCATATGTCGCATATCTTTTCTTTCACTTCCATTATTTATCTTTCAAATCGCATCATGGCACGTTTATTTTGATGTACAATTGCCTCTTTGGTTATTTCTTTGCATTATATACCTAATTGTTTCTCTTTATTACGTATGATTGTGCAACTGCCATTTGTTGCATTTCGTGTCCATGAATGTAATGTGTTTATGACATTGTATGCTTGCCGTATTTCAATTTATATTTATGCATGCAAATTTGGACATAGATTGTATGCAAATAGGTTGTATGCAAATTGGACATAGATTGTATGCAAATAGGTTGTATGCAAATTTGGACATAGATTATATGCAAATAGGTTGTATGAAAATATGAAAATGTGTTACATGTGAACTTAGATGAACTTTTGATTTATGCGTGCGAACTTAGAAATAGAATACCCTTAGGAATATATGTTGCTAGACTCGATTAAATTATTGCACAAATCATTTTATTACAAGTGGCATAAGTAAGGGACCATTCCGAACCCAACAGTTTGAGGTCTTCCCTTGCGAGGGGTGAGTGCGGCCTTAAATCATTTTCCCGGTTCACACCGGGTGGTGACTCCTTTATTCTATGGTTTAGTCCCCCACGGGCTACTCCGTACTCCCAACCGGGCCGCGAGCCCGGAACAGCATGCGTCGCCCAGTTTTTGTGTCCCACAGTCTGGCGACTCCACTGGGGATAGAGAATCGGCCCCGAAATAATGTCTTGTAATGTTTGTGATTTGTGCTTTAAGTTAACCGTGTCTATTGTGGGTTGAGGTGGTTTGATCAAAGTCATTATTAAGGCTAGGTGATGGTTTGGTGTCTTCCTTTACTCACTACCTTTCTATAAGGAAAAGCTGTGAAGGCACCTAGATAATCATTTACTCGTAGCTTACTGTGATGGACTAATTTGGAGGACTCGTTGTTTATTCCTGTCACCAAGCGATAAGAGCCTAAGAGGCTTGGGTATTTAAGAGAGTTCGCTCCACCCTCCCTCTGAGGAATCTACAACGGGAAATTCATTTGACAGTCAATCACACATCATAACTCGTTGGCACGTACCTTAAGGTATAAAAAAAGGTGCGCTCACTTGGTCGTTTGAACCCTTGAGTGGGGAGTCCTAGTTGTGGGCAATCCTTCGCCAGTGAGAGTCTTTGTCTACACTCCCGCAAACCCACACGTAGACGGAGTTGTATGGCCTATAGCAACTATTTCCTTGTGCTTGTGGACCATCCTCATTTGGATGCAGTTGGACTTCTTGTCAGAAATGCGAACTTGTTGGGCCATTTAAACTGGGACGAGTTCGTATCCTATGAAAATTGGGCCAAAAGCTTCTGAAATGGCGATGGGCCGCTCTGTAGAAATAATTTCTCTATGCTTGAATTATCTCTTTATGCTTGCATTTGTGGACCATCCTCATTTGGACGCAGTTGGTCTTTTTGTCAGAAATGCGAACTTGTTGGGCCATTTAAACTGGGACGAGTTCGTATCATATGACAATTGGGCCAAAAGTTTCTAAAATGACGATGAGCCATCCTGTGTTTGGGCCCCTTATCATTTGAAGTTGTTTAACCATGTTATCGCAAATGTGTAAACCTGTTGGGCCTTTTCAACTAGGACATGTTTTCACCTTGCAATAACAGGATTGAATACTTTAAAATGATAATGGGCCGATTTATATGCATCGCACGTATCTCATGCATCTCATGCATACCACATTATGTTAACTCTCTTGTGTCTTAAGAGCCATCATAGATATCTGTTGGGTTAGGGAAAATGGAAGACTTATTAAAATGCCAATAGCAAACATGAGTGAAAGAGAATGAAGCGTCCCGTATGGATCAATTGGAGACCAATCTCACCAAGGTTACTGAACAGTTGCAAGCCTTGACCGATGCTATGGCTAATATGGTTGTGCCCCGTGCTGGGGGAAATTCTGAGAATGTGAGGCGTGAGGAGCCTTCTAATGGGTTGGGGATGATATCCCCACTTTTGATGATGACATGGCAGAATATGCGACATGAAGAATGATTGGGTCTCATACAGAATTTTAGAAGCTCCGGGATCAGGTAGAAATGGTTACCCGCAAAATGAGGGGTAAACATGAAGAGTTGTAGATTATGAAGTAATGACTTTTGAAGAACAGCTGCCAGCTCAGTTTAAAATGCCGGATATGGCCAAGTTTAATGGGAATGGGGACCCGAGGGTCCATCTATGACAGTATGTTTCGATTATGAGTTCAGTGGGCCTGTCACAGCGCCAAGTTCAGAAGATGTTTGGGATGTCGTTCGAGGGGGCACCAGTAGTGTGGTACCATACCCTGAAAGAAAGGTTAAAGAAGATTGGAGGGAACTGGCATATGCCTTTCTAAAATAGTATGTTACAGACTTGGAGATTGACTTGTCGCTCCGCGACTTGGAGAATACCAAGCAGAAGCCGGAAGAGAACTTCAAAGAGTATGTAGATCGCTGGAGAAGCCAGCTTCTGAAGATGCAGACTCAGCCCTCGGAGAAAGACCAGATAAAAATGATCATCAAGGGCACCAAGCCCTCTATTTATGGTAAGCTGAGGAGGATGACCTCCATGATTGCTGATTTTCGACAGTTAAGGGAAACTGTCATGGACATTGAAGAGGAAGAAGCTGAGAACAGAAAGTTTTATTTCCAGAATAGAAGGACTTTTGGGGGTATACTGAGACTAAGCCCGCTACTGCCGAGGTTACTACCATCAAGAACCGGCATTTCTCTAACCTGAGGAAGCCTTTATCTAAGGTGCTTGAGAGGTTGAAGGGACAAGGACTCCTAAATCCCTTAGAGCCTAAACCACTTCCAGATCCTATACCACCCAACCTTGACCTAAGTCTGTATTGTCACTTCCATCAGAGGAGAGGCCACGAAACTGACAACTGTACCCGCCTTAGGCATGAAATCCAAAACCTCATTGATGCCCATAAAATACCCAATCCTGAGAAAGAACAACCCAACACACATCGGAACCCCCTACCAAATTACAACTCTGTTCCACCACCCACCTATATGATCAACTATGGCCTACCCGAAAGCTTCATCCTCCAAGCTCTCAACCACCCAGCTTCTTTCATGAGGATAGGAGATGACAACGGTGAAGAAGCATAGGCCAAGGAAGAAGGCAATGATGTAGATGATGAGACTGCTCTTCCTAACTTATTTGATCGCAATTCTACATTTTAATAAAGACATTGATTTTATCTACTTGTTCGAACCTGTTCTTAATGATAATAAAGACGTTCATTTCGTTTACTTGCCTGAGTCTCTTCTTTCAACCTGCAACATGAGTATGTTTGACAAAAGCATTCAACCCTGGTACTATGATACCCAGCGATGTTTAGAACACGGGGAATCCTCGGAAGAAGTAAGCAGAAAACACAGGGTAGCCGTTCAGAAATGGGGAAACAAGACGGTAAAGCTATCAGACTTAGAAGAGAGCGAGCTCACCAAGCCAACCAACGTGGATAGAATGAAGCGGTACTTTGCCTGAGGAAGAGAAGACCGAATAGTCATCAAGGGAACTGGAAGAAGACCTAACCCAACGGAAGAGGAAACTCATTCATGCATGCATGCACCTAACGCACATGCATTCTTTTGTTTTGTTTTGTTGTGTTTTGTTTGTATTCACAGGTTTCAACAAAGAAAAAGAGAAAGCGTCAAATACAAGCTAACTAGAAGCAGCAACAGTACAATGTCAGCAGTTTTCAGGAATGAATCACAGGGTTGAGGCCCGCATCAGTATCAGTTTGGGGCGAGGCCCATATCAGTATCAGTTTGGGGCGAGGCCCATATCAGTATCAGTCTGGGGGCGAGGCCCACATCAGTATCAGTCTGGGGCGAGGCCCATATCAGTATCAGTCTGGGGGCGAGGCCCACATCAGTATCAGTTTGGGGCGAGGCCCACATCAGTATCAGTTTGGGGCGAGGCCCACATTAGTATCAGTTTGGGGCGAGGCCCATATCAGTATCAGTCAGGGGGCGAGGCCCACATCAGAATCAGTTTGGGTATGAGTCCCGAGGGTCGAGGCCTACATCAGTATCAGTTTGGGGCGACAATCAATATACTTTGGTTTTAGGTCGTCCAGGGCTTTAACAGGTTCTGTGTACGCCTCTGCTGGGTATATTGAGAATCATAGTGTGTTGGGTGTGATGTCAAGACGGAAGTATCACTCCAGTCATAGTGGAGATGATGGTCACGTAGGATACGGGACTGGTTCTCATATATGCTGCAGCTATCGGGATATTATGACTAGGTCATGTTTATCCGATTATAGAGACTAGTTGCCAGAGATCCGATATGTGCTTCGTACGGGGCAGACACATTTCCAGCCCCAGGCCTTGCATGTGACATCCGATACTGGATCGAAATACGCAATACTACGTATACTACGCCTGATATAGATCACATATTCCTGTAAGGATGTTTCTGGAGAATTGGGTAGGCATGACGCTTTGCTAGAAGCCAACATTGTCTTGTAAATCGGTACAAACGTAGTACTAGGTACTTACATGTTCGGATAGTTTGACGACCGGATTTACTGCCAACATATCCGGGGATCTCATGGGTCGCTTCCTGAAGATTCACCGATGACGTATGACTCGCACTTTATTAATCTGGGATTAATTAATGATGAGAGAGAAAATTAATCTGGGATTAATTACGGAGATATTTTATCTGGGATAAAATATTTATTAAAGAGAGAAAAATGATTAATTTGGAATTAATCGATAAAATAATATATTTGATATATTATACGAAATTGGATTTCGACGCGGAATTAAATTTAGAATTTAATTCGGGCGAACGAGTTAATTTAGAATTAATTCATAAGCGACGTGAATAGTAATTTTGCTAGGCATAATTATTTAATTAAATTTGATTTAATTACGTCGCAACGGAAAATTCGTTAATTCGGAATTAGCGAATCCGAGCCCGGGAGTGTGTTTGGATGGAACCATTCGCATTTAGAATCGAAGTGGGATCCGCAAGTCACATCTAGCGTCACATCATTCGTCAATCAAGTGATATAGTCTTTCACTTTGAGTGATTGACACGAGTCACTATTCATGATTGATGTAAGTGGTTGGAAAACTTTTTGAAAGCTTGATTGACATATATTATTATTTTAAATGTTTGGTATATGTTTTGATTTTTGAAATCAATAAACCAACCAACACATTTTTTTTCTCTCCTCTCTTCCCTCTCTCTCACGCCCAAAAGGGGGATGTCTTCCTCTTCTTTTTCTGGTTTACTGCCGTGAAAATGAAGGAGAAACAAGTGATGATTTTGTTGCAAAATCATCAAGTGCTAGCACACCATTTGAGTCTTGCGAAGGTGATAGGGAAACCAACCCATGAGCATGGAATCATCGACACAAAGCTTGGAGCTTGATGGAGATCCATGGCCGAATTTGGAGGACACTTTTTCAGCTCACTGCCGAACCTTCTTGAAGGGAGATAACGAATTTTTGTTCTTCGACGCATCGCTCAACCGCTCGATGTAAGTATTCTGCAACTTCCTCGTGTATTCACATGTTATTTTCATTGCTTGATATGATCTTGGGATAATTAAAAAATTCCAACAATGGTATCAGAGCAAGGTTGAACATAAAAATATTTTAGGGTTAAAATTGGGTAAATTGATTTTGAGCATGATTTGATTAAATTATTTGATTGTGTATGTTTAAATGATGTTTAATTGAAGTTTGATTGGATCAATTTCATGAAAATTGATTTGGAACAATTTTCCCCAAAACATGGCTTGGCCGAGAGTTTGAGAACCCTAAAAGTCTTGGATTTTTTTATTTTTGATTTATTGGATGAGTTGGAATCATGTGGGAATGTTGATTTAATGTTGAATTGGATTTAATTAGATTGAAACCAAATTGGACATAAAATATCCCCAAATGCCGAGACTAAATGAGCATGAATTGGGTTTGATTTTTTGTTAAAATGTGTTGGACATGTTTTAATGTTAATAAGCATGATTAATTAGGCTAATTGGTGTTTTGGAAATATTGATTTGGGTAATTAATTATGCTATACACTTTGGTTAATTAAATATGAAATTTGGAATTTTTGTGATTTAATTAATTGGGCTAATTTGGAAATTGGGCTTGAAATGTTGTAAATGGGCTAATTGGGCTTGGTTGTACCAAGTAAGGTTTAGGCTAAATTGGTTGGATCCAATTGGGCCCAAAACCATTTCCATAAAGTCCAAATGTGACTAATGGACCTAAATTATTTAATTGGGTCTAATAGGCCTAAATTGATTTCTAGGCTTATGGGGTTATTCCTTGATTGGGCTTTGGTTATTGGGTTTGACCCAAGTTGACCAAAAGTCCACGCCTTAAGAAATTAATTGAAAGCCCATTGTACTTTAATTAAATTAACATTGGATGTTAATCAGGCTTTGAGACCCGTAACGATTAAATTTGGAATTTAAGTCGTAAAGGTTCGTTAATAAAGTGTAATATTTAATTTGGAATTAAATAGTGAATTAGTATTAAATACAAATTAAATTGGATTTAATGTTGTAGTTTAATTTAATTCAAGAATTCGCACTTTGAGTACTTATTCGCAAAACGAGTTTGACTCGCGCAAAATCAAATCGTTGTTTGAACATTGGATGGTCATTAATTATCATATTAATTAATTGGATTAGATTGATTGATAACATGCTTGTGTGAATACATGGTTGTGATGCATGAATAATATATATCAGATTGATATTAGATGGGTGGGGCAATTTTGGAAATTGTTGTAATAAATTTAGAATTTATTAATTGGACCTGCGTGTCCAGCCTATTACCTCATTTCTCATTGTATTTCTCTTCTCACCTATTCCCCTCAATGTAAATGGGTTTATTTAGAAGTGTTATGTAACGGGTAGAAGCAATATTTGTGCTAGCGGGAGAGAGGAAATGGAGAGATTTGATCTAGGATCAATGTGTTAAGTATCCATCCGCATATCATTATTATTTATTTATTTACGCACCTTATTATGTGTTTAGAATGCATGTTTAAGGGTGTATGATGATGAGACCTTAACAAAGATAATAAATTGGTTGCCAATTTACACGCGAAAAACCCTCAAAAAATATTAAGTGTTTTTCCTTCCATTGAGTGATTCTTACTCAAGATCTAAGACTAGCATTGGTTTGTTGGCCAAAGTCAAGACCTTTGTCCGTCGAGGATGTGTTTGAATCATGAAGGCTTTGTTCCATATTGGTGTCTTGTCCAAGTTGTGGTTTGTTGGCCAAAGTCAAGACCACTTCTTGTCCATCGACATTGATTACGAAGCTTTCCATGGTCAATGGGTTCCGCTTAACTGGGATCACTAAGTTTGTTGTGCCAAAGCCAAGGCTTAGTTGGTTCAGAAGAAAAAGGTTAGGCAATATATTGGATATATTGGCATATATAAGATATATGTTTCGGACTTGGATGTCCCCCTACTGGATCTAGGATTGGATGGGATCCAATTGATCTTAGAGATCTACCTAGTTAATTATCATACAATTTGTTGGCCAAAGTCAAGATTATGTGACATTTAACGGGATCCTAGCCCACTAGGAAACACGGTTTCCCGAGTACTCGACAGAGGGTTAGAGGCTCGCCGAAAAATAGTGGGAGGCAAGTATTGAATTTGCAATATTCGTTTAATAACTTGCCATACGCGCTCATATCAAATTATTCGTCAAATATATTAAATGTTAGTTGGACTAATATTTAAATAGTTGTTTTAATAAAACAGTTGGACTGTATTCAAACTAATTTCAATTAATAGTTGATTTTATAATTGGATTATAGTAATCAATGTAATTTAATTTAATTAATTAAATTATAGTTGATTATATAGTTGGACTATAGTAATCATTATAATAAATAATACCTAAATCGTTGATTAAATAGTTGGACTATTAGAATTAAGATAAATTGAAAGATTAGTGTTTAAGACATAATCCTGGGGAAAATGTATTTAAACGACTTTAATTTTCAAATGGGAATAAATTTCAGGATGGTCTTGGAAACTAATAAGTTACTTTATTTGATAAAATAACATATTAGGCCTAAGCCTAGAGTTAAGCAAATAAGTGGAACATGATATTTGGAATATTCATATGATGATAACTTTAGTGCTTAATCCATTAAACTTGCCGCATAGACTCCTTAATTTCTTAATCAGAACTAAGGATTAGATCCTTATAGTATGATATTGAAATTGAAGGATCTTCATAGATCTATTTTAGATCTTTGAAGTACTAATTACAATAGTAAACTCTTGGAGAGTTAATGGTTATACTCAAAGAGACAAAGCCAAAGTTTGCAATAAGACAAGTAGCGCAAGTCGCACCATACTTCAACATTCCAGAAGGCCAAGGCTAGGCCGAACGCTTCTGAGATGTGAAAAAGGGCAAAGGAAAAATCATTATAATCTTCTGGGAAGATAAAGGACATATCCCAAAATGTCTGCCTAAATTGTGGCAAACGGGGACACGGAAGCGTGACTGCCGTATGGACAAGGCAGACATGAAGGAATTGAAGAACGGGCAAGGCTCTGACTTCAAATATGATTGTCATAAATATATTCACTACTAGTATTAAAATTGGATTTTAGATACTTAGTGTGGTACATAAATATGTATTGATGTGCAGAATCTGCTATGAGCAGGATACTGACTTCAGTTGAGTTAATTTAGAATTAATTCGTAAGCGACGTGAATAGTAATTTTGCTAGGCATAATTATTTAATTAAATTTGATTTAATTACGTCGCAACGGAAAATTCGTTAATTCAGAATTAGCGAATCCGAGCCCGGGAGTGTTTGCGGAACCATTCGCATTTTTAGAATCGAAGTGGGATCCGCAAGTCACATCTAGCGTCACATCATTCGTCAATCAAGTGATAGATGTCTTTCACTTTGAGTGATTGACACCAGTCACTATTCATGATTGATGTAAGTGGTTGGAAAGCTTTTTGAAAGCTTGATTGACATATATTATTATTTTAAATGTTTGGTATATGTTTTGATTTTTGAAATCAATAAACCAACCAACACATTTTTTTTCTCTCCTCTCTTCCCTCTCTCTCACGCCCAAAAGGGGGTTGTCTTCCTCTTCTTTTTCTGGTTTACTGCCGTGAAAATGAAGGAGAAACAAGTGATGATTTTGTTGCAAAATCAGCAAGTGCTAGCACACCATTTGAGTCTTGCGAAGGTGATAGGGAAACCAACTCGTGAGAATGGAATCATCGACACAAAGCTTGGAGCTTGATGGAGATCCATGGCCGAATTTGGAGGACACTTTTTCAGCTCACTGCCGAGCCTTCTTGGAGGGAGATAAGGAATTTTTGTTCTTCGACGCATCGCTCAACCGCTCGATGTAAGTATTTCGCAACTTCCTCGTGTATTCACATGTTATTTTCATTGCTGGATATGATCTTGGGATGCTTAGAAAATTCCAACAGTATTCACATATGATTTCTTGCTTGAATTGATCCTTGGGACTTAATAGAAACCCAACAGAGAGCACCCTAAGGCTTGACATATTCGATCACATTCCTCAATAAAACCATTAGGATTGGGATTTGGTTATGTCCCAAGGAAAGTAGGTGGGTGCAATTTTCTGGACTCTTGCAGCGTTATAATTAGTTCTTGCGCTCGACTCTCGGAATCTTGGGCCTGCGGTGGTGCATGTGGTAAGAGAGGTATGATAGGGGTTTGGGCTTGTTGCTGTTGAGTCAACTGGTTTAACAAAGTATGCAAGGTTTGTTGGATTTTTCGCATTCCAACAAGGGCATCATCAGATAATGGGGCTTCAGCTACACAAGCGTCATTTGCCTTACCCTTCTACCAGCACGGTGCCCTCTTCCCCTAAGGGTTGGCTTGTGAGGTATTGATGAGCCTTGATCATGGGCAATCTCTTGTGGTGCCCTACCATGTGTACCTCATCTCCTAGGAGGCATAACTAAATCTACATTGAAGATTTTAAAGCATTAGATCATAAGGAAACACACACACACACACATATATATATATATATATTCTAAGAAAGATTCGAAGGTGCGCTTAGATAATCAGATAGCATAAAGGTAACACCTTACATATAAGTATCTCTGACTTACTACGCATGTAAAATGTCCTCATCATTGGTTTGCAAGTCACCGACCTCTTATCTCAGGCTTTGATACCATAACTGTAACACCCCGAGAAATTTAGAATGTCAACAGCAGGACCAACCAACCTCCCTAAGCCTATCCAAAACTCCGATTTAACACAAGACATATGTAATGCATGATATCCACATATGACAGCTTAAAAGATGCAATAATGAAAAAGGCTTTGTCCCCATAACCACAATTCATTACTAAACATAATCAAGAGTATATCACAAACAAATAAACATATATATATATATACACAAGTACACAATCCCCAAACAAATATATATTGATATAACCTAATACAAAAATCCCCTAGGTGACTTGCAATGTGAATATCCAACATCCAACGTGCTACCTTATTCGAATGGGAGTGGCTCTGAAAAAAGAGTGATGAACTCCTGCAAAACACTAAAGAACAAGTGGGAATGAGTCATTAGACTCAGTGAGCAGATATCAAAATAAAGTAAATCTCATATATATATAAAACTATAACAAAACAACTTTAGAGAACCAATTTCGCATCTTTTATTTGAAATACATTGTCAAAGCAAACCAAACGCCCATTGCCCATGTCACGCATAAAGCTATACGATGAACGAAACAAGCCCTCATCGATAGAGGTAATAGATCGATCCATTTCTGATGGTCAAGACTCCTAATAAGTGCCTCGGCGAATATAAAGAAAATCATAAAATATGAAAACATACAACAAGCTCCATATCAACATATTATCAATGTAACACCATATAAACATACTATCAATGTAACACCATCGCCAAGTTTGAAACACCAACAATTTCCATAAATCACTTTGGCCAAATATAAGGTCTTTGCTCTAGGCTCAAAGTTTTCTAAATACAACACCATAATTAGTCATCTCCACCCAAACATCCATTCCCTAGATACTATTTAGCCCTATCATCAACCGAACAATTTCCCCTAAGAGAAAGCCATAAAATCGAACCTCACTCAATAATTTAGGATTCCATTTTCCTTCACTTCATCACAATAGCTCACAACACTACCAACAACACCCACTAATAATCCCACAAGCATCCCATCCACGTTATTCAAACAAAAAAGGATATCTTAAATTAAACCAATTAATAAATTATCTAATAAGACTTAAATAAATAAAGCAATCACAATTACCAAGTTAGTTAACTCAGGAGAAGCAAAGAATTAAAGATTTTTACCTTGAAATTTTAATAAGCCAAGAACAACAAATTCAGTCAATGAGGAAGAAATAGGGCTTTGTTTATCTCTTGTGCATCTTGTGAAATGAGACACATCTCTACTTTAGGGAGATAATGGATCAAAAATGAGGTGTAGTGGAGGTGGGATTCCTGCCGAGTAAGGCTATGTCCTTGCTAGTTCAAAATGGTGTGATGTTGGGGTGAGACGAGACGAGGAAGAAAATTGTGAGCAATGAAGGGGAGAGAAAGATGTGTGTGGCTTTTAAATAGGTGTAGAGAAAGAAAATAAAATAAAAAAATAAAAAAAAAAGTCTAGAATTATTAGGGGTGGCTATTTGGGTCAGGATTTATTTATTCGTTTGATTCGATTTGCTTTAAAGCGAATACATGTTTGAAAAAAGGATTCGTTTAATAAATGAGTCAATTCGATTAGATTCGAATACGAATTTAAGTTCTTTGATTCATTTATTTGTTTAGGATTTGTTTTATTATTTTCTTTTACTAGTTATTATTATTTTTCAATTAAGACTCGAGAAATTATGGCTAATTACCATGGAAAAATAATATTGTCGATATTTGGTGAGATATTTTTAGCATATGTATTAATTACATATTTCATATGTATATATTTATGAAGAATTAATGTAAATCAATTATGATAAATTATGTTATTAAATAATATCATGACTAAACGAATATTCATATCGATTCGTTTAATAAACGAATCGAATACGAATCCTAATATTAGGAATCATTTAATAAATGAATTGAATACGAATTCATCATATTTTGATTCGATTCGTTTAGGATTCGATACAAATTCGATTCGTTGATTCGTTTTGCCATCCCTAATAATTATGAAACAAAATGAAATAAAATAATATAATCAGATATAATTTTACTAAACCCCTTTTTATTTAATAAGTTTAATTTTACACCACTCATTCCCTTGTGACAAAAACCATGACATGGAGAATGCATGTCCACAACATTCAATTCCAACACTTAACACTTGACTAATAGTCTTACCAAAAATAAAAAAAAAATAGTTCTGACGCCGCCGAATCAATTCGGTAAAATTCTTAACTTGAACTAGCTACAATTCTACTGGTTATTACATGACTCTCCCCTCAAAAGAATTCGTCACCGAATTCAAAACTTACACGAAAGGAAGGAAAAGTACAATTACTGACCAGATTCGAACAAATGAGGGTATTGCCAACACATGGTATCCTCAGGCTCCCAGGTAGCTTCGCGATCGTTGTGGTATTGCCAAACGAATTTTACTGATGGTATGTTCTTTGAACGAAGCTTCCTAATATCCCTACCAATAATAGTCACATGTTGCTTCAGATATGACAAGTCTTATCCCAAGTCCAATACTTACTACTCTAAAATATGATATTCATCTAGAATATACTTTCTAAGCATAGACAAATGAAACACCAGATGTACTCTATCCATGCTAGGTTATTAAATGAGAAAGATGGCAAGTGTGAAAGTGTAATGAGGAACAAAATGGCCCTTTTATAACCAACGATGATGGCAAATAGAGTGCATGCCCTAAGTGGAACCAAAAGAAAATACAAGCACTATGAAAAGAAAGGGCGACACTATTTTGAATTGGAAATGACGTGTGTGAGTTGGAATGACATGGAAACGATGTCAGTATTAAATAAGAAAATGATGGGCAATGAAAGCACTTTGCATTAAATGAGGGGTCATCTCAGTGCTGTATTAAATGAAGCCATATTCAATGAAGTAACATTCCACCGGCATCACAAGTGCTATATTTAATGAATGACAATAGATAGCAATCGAGAAATACGACTCCAATTTCATGTACTAAATCATTTGGGCCGTATTTGGGGGGAAATTATTGATAATTAAAAATTACAGTAGTCGCCCGATCATCCTAACAGCCGAATCGCTCAATCAACTTAATAAGTGTATCGCTCAATCGGCCTAACAACTGTATCGCTCAATCGGTCTAGCCTCCAAGTCACTCGATCGACAGCCAAATCATCTCAACCAGCAGAAGCAATACCTGAATCAATGAGCAGTTGCACAAACGTGGCCAGACAGTTGAAGGATACAATGCACGTTCATAGCGGTTGATGTAAGTTGTACACCACAATATGGAGCGCAACCTGGAAGTTACCATAAAATGGAGGCACAAAGGGAGTAGTTGCTACAACTTGCAAAAGACGAAGCATGGACCTGTAAGACAATGGAACTTAACCGTTCAAGTAGTTACCAGACAGTTATTCGCTCTACTATATAAGCCTAAGGTTAAATTTAGAAAGAGAGAACAATCAAAAGTAGCCCTAGGCACTATCAGATTCAGTTCGGTTCGGATCGAATCTGAATCTGATCCAAACCGATAAACTGTGTGTAAAGTAATCTGATCGGATATAAATGAGTATCAAATCCAATCCGATTATGTCGGATCGAATCAGATTAGATTCAAATATGATTGAATCAGTATCAAATCCGATTTCAATCAGATTTCAATCGAATTCGAGATATTAAAGTTAATATTATATATTTTATGTGCCAACTTTTGCCAGTAGTTGGGTTGGTTATCACACTTGTCTCACACACTAGAGGTACTCGGTTCGAACTTGGACTCACACATTGTATTTTTTCTATCTTTCAATCGGATCGGATCTAACCCAATCTGATCTGATACCCACCCTAATCAAAAGACTCTTATGAGTAATGCGATTTTCTTTTATCTAGAGTAAACAATTAGGATTATGTGATTGTACCCTTAGAGACATTTTTCAATAAAATCATTCACCCTTTTTTTGGACCTTTTTCTAAGAGGTTTGAACCTTACACGCTCTATTTTTACTGTTCAATAATTACTAACAAAATAGTAATACAAATGAAAAGAAAAAATGAAAATGATGATTTCTCATCTCATCACCACCGTTGGAATCCCAATGTAACAACATTCTCTTCTCTCTAAGAAGATAAAAAATTACTAAATGGAAGGTAAAGAGTTATCAAGTACAATGCTTCCAATTCATATACTTGATTGAATAATACAAGGACGAAAAACAATCATTTCCAAGATCACCTAATCTTTTAAGGGGGAATCTTTGAATATGAAAAATAATTAGACGTGCTAAATTATCTTACTCGGGGCGAGTGTTGATAGGTTCGATTTCTATCCAGATTTATGTGAAGTGGAGATCGATGGTGCAGAGGCTGCTGACCATGGCGACGAGCCATTGAATGGGTTGAACGAACTCTAGGTTCCTTTGGTATCTGGTTTGATGCTTCAAGCTGTTCTAATGTCTCGAGTACTACTTTCATTGATGGCCGGTTTTTTTGTTCCGCTTCAAGACATTTTAAGGAAAGCTGAGCAATTTGATATGCAGCTTTATAAGGGTATTTCCCCTGCAATCTAGAGTCAATTATGTGCCTGAACTTTCTTTTTTCAGACAAATATGGCTTGATCCAGTCCACCAAATTATGTTGCCCACTTGGACGGTTTGTATCCAGAGCTCGTAAGCTTGTTAATATCTCGACCAAAACAACACCAAAACCATACACATCGCTCTTGACATACAAGTGCCCTACTTAATCATCAGAATATCAAAGTTGGCAAAGATTCAAAGTTGAAAAATTCCAATTGATTTATTAAAGAACAAAGATAAAATCGAATCACCAGTCAAACCCAAAAATAGTTACCTGTTGCAACATACTCGGGAGCAGCATAACCATATGTGCCCATCACTCGTGTAGTCACATGAGATTGACTAGCTGAAGGGCCCAATTTTGCCAAGCCAAAATCTGAGATCTTGGCAGTGTAGGACTGCATTAAAGGAAAATCTAGAACAAATTAAAAATTTAATTCATAATCTAATTGTGTGTATTGTGAGAATGTTTCATGATTAATAATTTTGGCCTCAGCCTTTACTGTCTTCTAGGAAATCATTTCGAGAAGGCCAAAAAAGGGGGTGTGAATTGATAAATTTTGGTTTTTAGCAAGTTGAAAAGGCGCATATATCTTTGGTAAGATATAGTCTCATTTCTTAAAACAATTCTTGGCACTACTCGAGCTTACCCCATCAAGCAGTATATTTGAGGCTTTGAAATCCCTGTAAATAACTTGTTTATCCGATGTATGCAAAAAGGCCAAGCCTCTAGCTGCTCCGATGGCAATCTTAAGCCTTGTGTTCCATGGAAGTGGCTGAACAGCTGCACCCCCTGCAAAATGAAAACTAATGAACTGATACATCAAGGGTGCTAGCATATACACAGAAAATAACACAACTGGAACAAATGGAAATCATTGTTATTAGCCCATACGTCCAAACAGATGGTTCTCCAAGCTTCCTTTTTGCATGAACTCATAAACGAGAAGTAACTCTTCGTCTTCCCAGCAGTATCCCAACAACCTTACAAGGTTAGGGTGAGAAAGCCTTCCCAGGAAGCTTACCTCAGACTGCACCAGCAAGTACACAAGAGATAACATAGAAGTTTTAGAATGCTTTAGCAAAATTAATAACAAAGGATAACAGTTTCTTAAAGGTGCAGGTGCGAGTGCTCATGCATGTGGATGGGGAAGAGGGACTACTTTAAAGGGAGAGATATTTTAAAGTAAAAAATATTACCTTGAAACAAAACAGAATTCACAAGAACACTTTTCTAGATTTCTCTAATATTAAACAAATTTAATAGATATAATATCTTCTCTATAAGAACTTTCATTCTCCTTTGAAATCAGTTTTCAAATTTTGAAGACTAATTGCTAAAATACACTCCATAGATATGCCATACATCCACAATGACAGCAAATTGGTTACTGCATAGTCTGCATCACTTAGGTTTCTAAAGCTATAAGGAAAAAAATCAATAATCATACCTATGACTAAAACCACTAAATTACAAGCACAGTCTTTAGTTTTTTACTAGATTTGGTTTTATTGATTGCCTTTCTGAAGATGGGTAGTAGAAAATAAAAATACTGATTATTGACTATAAAAATAGCAATAATTTCATAAATGGATTAAATGTTTCTCAAGTTGATTTGACTCACCCGCCATTCCTCAAAACCTTGTAAGCTCTCAGAATTCAATTTTTTGACAGCAATAACAGTTCCACTTCCAGACTTCCCTGGTGCTTTCTCATCGAGCCAACCTTTGAAGACCTTGCCAAACCCTCCCTCTCCAAGAACTGTATCACTTTTGAAGTTTCTAGTTGCCGCTTTCAGTTCTGCAAAAGTGAAGATCCTCAAGTTTGGGGTAGGCAAGATCTGCCCATTGGCAAAAGCCTCATCCCCACTTGATGCTGAGAAACGGCTGTTCCCAGAGACATTGCTGCCATGAGAAGCCCTAGTAGACGTTGTCTGACTGCCACTAGTTGTCTGAGATATTCCTACTGTACTTACAAAATTGCAAGTTTGATTAGTATCTACTGAACTCAAAATATGGGGGTTTTGGCCCTTGCAGCCACAGAATTTACTTTTGATTAACAAATATGCAGCAAATGAAATAAAAGTCAACTTCCTTTATCAATTGAGGCAACTCATAGGTTTGAAAGATCTAAATACAAACCAGATGAAAAATTGAAAAGCAAAACAAAATCATATATCTTGGCATAGAAATCAAACAATCCCCAGATGAGAAAATTAACAAAGCAAATGAAATTTGAAAGTACATGAGCAACTGAGATGACTAGTAGTGCTAGCTGCAGGATCATCATGAGATTTATTACTCCAGCAGATTCCCATCTGAAGAATTTTGCTTTCTTTTTCTGCCTTTCTTTGATTTTAAGGACACCACCGAGTTATCAAATTTATTGCATTTTTCCAAACTGCAAGGAAAAAGATATAGAGAGAGAAAAAGCAAGAAAAAAAATATTTATTTATTATATGTGAATATAATGAAGAAGATGATCAAAAGATCATCAAGTCTTCAAATTTTGATCAATATTTTCTGCTTAAAACTTTAAATCATCAAATGGGTTTCTTTTTCATCAATTTTCAAGACTTGAACTCTCCTCCTATCTTCTCTTCAGTTCTCCCTCCCCTATCAAATCTCTGACTCTTGACTTTGCCATTTGTGTTTACATATTACATTTAAAAAAAAACATATTAACACTTTTAACTTACCCTTTTTTAAAAAAATAAATGTATCTGTGATAATAATTTTGTCGACAGTACCGAGTCTTTGAAGTTTGAATATGAAAATGACAAACGAGCTTCGCGGGAATTTTTACCTCGACTAATCTGGGGAGAAAAAACAAATCACTCAAAACCCAAAGCCTTTATTACAAGGAGTTAATTGATTACAGACTTGCATCATGTTTTCTGCTAAGTCAAGTCGTCGTGTGCCAGTCAACTCAAGGAAATTGAATGTTTTATTCAAACTTGGGCATTTTAATTCCAAACTAAAATGTAATTATTAAACAACCTAATGGGAATTTGTATCCCATTTGGTTTTTGGCTCAACATGGTAAATTGTCCTTTTATTTCTTTCTTTAGAAAATTTTATTTGTTTTTGCCTTATTCTGAATTCAAGTTTTATCCCATTTCACTACGGATGATAGAATTCCTTCGAGGACCCTCCCTAATTAGGGAGGAGATTGAAAATGAAAATTGAAAAAATTAATGTTGGAGACGAAGATAGAGAAAATTTAATATTTAATTTTATTCGGGAAATAAACGGGAATTATGTAAAATCTTCATCCCCTCTCCATTACCCATTTAAGTTTTTTTTTTAAAATTTTTAATTCATATTTTTATTTACAATTTTATACAGATGAAAAAATTAATATTTATAAAAAATATACAAATTATAAATAGTATAAGGACTTAAATGAAATAATTATATATATATATATAATTAATTTTTAATGAGGGATTCATTATTTTATTAAGTTAAAGACTAAACAAAAAGAGAGAAAATACGAATTTTAATATTTCATATAAATTGTTATTTGTGTAATAGATATTATCAATTTTTTGAATATGTATACTTGATTTCTGGATAAAGTAATAGTTCAATTAATATATTTTTCAATTACTTCAATTCATTTTTAAAAAAAATATTTATTATTCGGAGTTCGGGGATCCTCTTTTATTATTCGAGTTTCCTAATCCCCTCCCCTGAAACAATTACGAGGGGACGAAGATATTTAAAGATTATCGAAAACATGTACGAGAATGTCAATCTCCTCCTCATCCAATGTCAATCTCCTCTTCATTGCCATCCCTATATTTAACTAACTGCAAACTAGGGGTGTTAATAGGGTCGGGTCAATCCGCGACCCGACCCGACCCGATCCGATCCGCCTGGGTTTAATAAAACAAAAAATTCCACCCAATCTTATAATATTTTTATTATTTTTCTAAAAAATTTATTATTTTTTAAAGTTTTTACTATTATTTCATTTGTAATTTACTTTTGTTGCATTAAAATTTTATATATATGATAATTTTCGGGACATAAAATAACTAATATTTATATTTCAAAATAATTAATCATGAAAAAAATTATTTTTTTGACCGACCTGACCCGCATCAGATCGGGTTTCACCTCTGAGTGATCTGATCGGATCTCACAAAATTTAAAAAAACCCGACCCGATCCGTGATCACTCCTACATCAAACTTTCCCGACTCCTAATTTATGTCTAGTTCCTGAAAATTCGATTGCTAATAACAAAAAATTTAGGAATGTTAAAAAAAAAAAAATTTGAATTTTCCACTGCAAGTGAATGGTGTTACGTTCGAACAAAGTTGAGGGAAACTAGACTAAAGACATGAATTCACCATCTCTGATTAGAAATTGATTTTGTGATAAATGAAAACAACGAAAGAACGCTATTTTTTAATTGTGAAAAAAGTGATGTGGAGTTGAGAATGAGAAAAGAAAAATCAGTATATCATGGAACTAAAGTGATACCCTTTTCTGAAGATATTGAATTGGCAGAAGCGGAAGCTATTTTGTTTGGTATTCAGAGAGCCAAGTCAACGAAATTTTCGGCTATCATTCTTGAGTCGGATGCCAAAAATGTCATTGACTTAATTCTTGATACTCTTTCTACCGCTAAAGAAATCGAGTGGATTACTCAAGTCTCAAGAGATAAGGGATGTTGTATTCTTGCCTTTTGATTAATGATCAGACGAGTTTTCTTTCAAAAAAAAAAAAAAAAAACACTAGGAGTCAGGAGTGTGTGTGTGTATATTTAGGGGTGAACATGGTTTCGGGTCAAACCGCATCGAACCGCACCGCACCGAACCGAACCGCGCGGTTTGAAAAAATATTAAAAATGATTTCAAACCGCACCAAATCGAACCGCAAATTTTGGGTCGGCTCACGGTTTTGACCCACACCGAACCGCACCAAACCGCAAATTAGAATATTAAAGGCCTAACAGAAATTTACATACTGAAAATTTCTTTTGATTAATTAATTAAAAATTACATCTGTCAATTAATGTTATTAATGCAATAACATATTATTGCAAACTGGGATTCAATGTCTAAGAAGGAATCCTGAATATGAAATCTTCATTGTTATTAATGCAATATTATATTATTAAACCAATGAATAAATGCAAAATTTATATATATATATATATATATATTATATATATATAATATATATATATATATATATATATATATATATATATATATAATCGAAAATAGTTTATTGCTGAACTCCCTCTGAATTTGCATTTGACAGTTCAAGTTTCTAACTGCAAATACTAACTGATCTAAAGCTCATAAGTCATTCCCACTTTAACCATGCGCTTGTGAGGAACATCAATCACTTTCTCACTTCCTCTCAAGTTTTTCTTTAGGAAATTATATACATAATTTATCATAACCCTCTCCCAATTCCAGCTCCTTTCGCTGCAACCACTTCATTTTCACCAATCATGTGGACAACACCAGCTTCCTGTGCTTTATCAACTGTTTCAATCTCTCTTTCCGGAGCTTCTTCCTGCACCTCAGGAATGATATTCTCATCTGAGTCCTGAACAGTCTCCTGGCTTGATGAACAGCTTCTTCCATCAAACCGCTAAACCGCCCAAACCGTTAAACCGCCAACCCGAACCGCCGCGGTTTTCCTTATCAAATTTGCGATTTCGGTTTCTAATTTCCCAAACCGCCAACCCGCGCGATTTGAAGGAAAAAACGAAAAAATCGACCCAAACCGCACCGCGAACACCCCTATGTATATTTATTTATACATGTGAAGAGTTGTTATTCAAATCCCAATGGATTTAACTTTTCATTTGTAATTCAAATGAATAAACGTCTCCTAATATTGGAATAATAACATGTAATCACGTGACTCATCACTTAGAAGGTACCATTTCATAAAACAACTTTTCAGTTCAATTTTCGAATTCCAAACTTAATGAGTTCAATTAAATGAACCTCAATTTTCAATATAGAACCAAGATTCAAAAGATAATAAATATTTAGAACCATTCCAATAATTTTACCATAAAAATAGAATTAGTTATGAGACAGTTCACATAAGGGACTGCTTGGAGTCCAAGAATTATGGCTTAAAAATATTAAAAAAATTTCAATTTTTGAATGTATAATTCATTTTGTTTAATATTTTATAAGGCCATATTTTAAGAACTTATCTAATACCTGTAAAATTCAGGATAAATCAGACACTGTCTTTAAACAAGAGTTATATTATATGTTTGCCCTATAAGAATTAGGGGTGGAAAAAAAAAACTGAAATAGAAAAAATCGAATAGAAATGAAAAAGTGGACAATTTTTTATTTTAAAAATAATTATTTGATTTTTTAATTAAAAAATGAACGGAACCAAATTAATTTATTTTTTCACTAACAAACGAACTGAAATAAATTAATTGAATAATTTTATTTTATTAACTTTTTGAAGTCTAATAATATTTTCTGTATTTTATATTTTATATTTGTTATATTATTACTTTGAAATTATTATAATTAAAAAAAAAAAAATCGAACGGTTGTTTTTTTAAAAAAACTGAATAATTTTAATTATAATTAAACTGTGCCCACAAACTAGCAACAAAAAAGTCGCCCTTTTTGTCCAATTTATCTCGATTGAAGTTAATTATCCAATTCCAAGCTGGTGTAGGGTCTCCATGTGGCTGGATAAGAGAAGACTCCATCAGCCTGTTCTCAAATTTATTGCGTAAGTTGATCAACCCTTTATGTCTTTGATTCCACGACATTGAAAATTTATGGAGACTTTTTCTTTCATTGGCCGCTTTATGCATGATATTTAATTTTTCTGTTCTCATTTATTTATTGATATATTAATTTTAAGCTAAAATATTGACTTCACTCTTTTGGAATAAGACCTCTCTCTTTATAAAATTTTAATGAAACTATAAAATAACTTCTTGTTGATTTTGACTAATTTTGCTTTTGCATTAAAGTTCTTCAAACTGCGGAAAACATGTATCACTTTTCTACGAGTATTCCTCCATTATTACTTTATTTTTATTAAAATAAATTTATTATAAAGGATGAATGGATCTAAAGACCACTTCCTCTAATGTTCCGAAAATAATATAAATATTCAAACTCACGTCCTCAATAATAATTATGAATATCAATCGATCTATCAATATCCACAATAATAATGACCATAACATACGAAGCTTCCCATATCGTAAGTTCTGCTAATGATTCAATATCTACCCATATCCACAATCTTGTGAACAATAATCCAGTAAATCCATGAACTCATTTCCTCGACAATGAACATGAATACCAGTGGACAGTGGTTGAAGGGACTCCAATTGAAAGACATTGAATTCTTACCATAACTGTGTTTGTAAAACTGATTCACAAGTCACATTAAAATGACCAAAAGAGCAATGGTATCTACATTAAGGAATCAACAATGTCAATAAATCTCAAGCAAATTTTTATTTTCTCAGTTTGACATCAATTTACAATAATGATCTCAAGGCAGCCCATATATCTTATCTCAGCACACCACTTAATATGCTCAGTGTTCCAACAAATTTCACCATTATGCCATATCAGATGATATAGTTTAATAGTCAGTTAATTAGGATATATGTTAACTGTAATTAGTTATTAGATCTCTTTTGTAATTGGATAGCCAAAGAAGAGTTAGTTAGATTGTGTTTAACAGACTTTTATTATATATAGAGAGATTAGCTTGTACAAACAAGTTCATGAACAAATGAAATAACAGATTCATTCACATCATTTTATCAATATTTTCTTAGTGTTTCTAGCTTGCCAAACAGTCTTAATACATCAACTTAACGCTTTTTCTCATTTGGTATCAGAACAGAACATTGTAATGGCAAATAAAAATCTTACATAAACCATTAGAATAACGTGTTTTTATAATAGAAAAAGTGTGTTACAAAATATGTCATAAATTTATGATAATTGTATGTCATAAAACGATTTATGTCATAAATTTATGGTATATTTATGACATAAATAAATATATCATTAATAATATGACATATATATGTCATATTTTATATTTTTCATTTTTCTCATAATTTATTGTAGCATAATATGACAGAAAATTATCATAAATAAAAATGATGTCGTTTTATTTTATAACATAAATGTGTCAATAATAAAAAATAATAACGTTCAAATGGACTCAAACCCACAACCTACTTGAAATGTTTATTTTCAAACATAAAACCACTATACTACACTTGTATTATGAAATTTAGTTAATAATCTTAGTTAAAAAACTAAAATTACAAAAAAAAAACCTAACAAATACTCTCGGGTAGCAAAACGTGAAACCATTCCAATCAATCTTCAAAAATATCACTCAAAGAAGTAGACCCGGCCAAGGTTCCGGTTCGGAACCGGAACCGAACCGGTTGGAACCGGAAGGTTCCGGTTCCGGTTCTGGTTCTAGAACCGAACCGGAAGGGGACCGGTTCGGTTGGGGTTCCACCCCAACTCGAACCGGTCCGAACGGTTCCGGTTGGAACCGTAGGGTTCCAACAGGAACCCTACGCCCCCAACGGCTAGTGCTCCCTGCCCAAATAAAAAAAATTTAAAAAATAAAAATTATATTTATTATATAAAATATAAATTACTAATGTACCCCTAATAACGGTAATAAAACGGTTATATTTAGGGGCATTTTTGGTATCAAAAAAATTCTAAAATTCTATAAATAGGATTCATTTTTCATAATTTCATCACACCAAATTCTCAACTCTCTCATTTTCTATAATTCTCTTATTCTCAATCTTACTTCAATACAATTATCTTATAATCTTATATTCTTATTCTCAATCTCAATTCATTTAGTTGTTAATTTGTTATCATTCGCATCGCAATTATTCAATTTTCTTATTTTTCTTCCTAATTTCTCAAACGAAAAATGGCAAGCTCATCTGAGAACATAATGTCAAATATGCAAACCCAAGAGAGCGGCCCTAGTGTCAGTGCACAATCACGGAGAAGAGAAGTTAAGGCTCAGTCCTCGGATATTTTCAAAATTCATTTTACTTTGGAACGCCTAGAAGATGGTTCACAACGAGTAATTTGCAACTATTGTGGGGTTATCTATAAATTTTCTGGTGGATACGGCAATATGATCAAGCACATGGAAAAACATCATCCGGTTGAATTTGACATTGATATGACGCAGACTCAAATGGCCAGGTACGCATCATCTAGTATAGGTACGAGTAGTGTAGATTTATTTAAATATTTTGATGCAAAAAATAGAGAAGAATTTGCGAAATTAACTTGTATGACACATCTTTCTTTAAGCTTTGGTGAAAAACTTCATTTTACTAATTATGTGCATAATGCTTTAAACCCTGCTGCATGTAGAATGACTCGAAACACAACAAAACGTCATATTTTCAAATTATATAAAGATGGTAAAATTATTTTAAATGAAATATTTAAAGAGATGAAAGGTCGTATTTCTATATGTTCTGATATTTGGAGTGACCATTGGCAAACACACTCATACATGGGTGTGACTTGTCATTGGATTGATGCATCATTTACCATGCAAAAAAGACTTATTGCATTTAGAGTTTTTGATGACCCACATACTGCACATAATATTTGTAGAATGATGAAGGTAATTTTTGATGAATATGGTTTAGTAGAAAAAATTTTAACAATTGGATTTGATAATGCATCTGCAAATACTGCATTCATTCATGATTTAAAATCCTTATGTGAACGAAATTTAGGGGGTCGATTTTTTCATATTCGTTGTACATGTCATGTCCTTAACATATGTGTGCAAGACAGACTAAAATTATTATCACCTTTCCTTGATCCAATTAAAACGGCACTTAACTGTATTTGGTCATATTCTCAAGTTAGGAGAGAATGGACCAAGTTTTGTAAAATAAATGGTATTAAACCAATTAAATTTTCAAGAGATGTTCCAACACGTTGGAATTCTACTTATTTTCTTTTATGTCAAGCATTTCAATACAAAGATACATTATGTAGTTTTTTTTCTCAACATGTTCAAAATATCACACTTTATCCTAGTCAATGGGATATTTGTGAAATTTTTTTAGATATTTTAAGAGTTTTTAATGATGCTACTTCAGTTTTTAGCGGTGTTTATTATCCTACAACACATTATTTCTTCTTGAGAGTTTGAATATTGTTGGCACTCTCGATGAACATGTTGACAGTGACGACCCTAATGATATTGTTTTACTCGAAGCCATTACTGTTATGAAGGTAAAATGGTTGAATTATTTTAGAGAAATTCATTTACTTTATCTTATTGCTGCTGTTTTTGATTCTAGATTTAAATTAGAAGGTTTGAATGGTGGTTTACAAGCTTACTATGATTATTTAGGAATATTAGATGATGTTGATATTACGAGCATAATGACGAAATTAAGAAGTGATTTAATTATTTTATTTAATGATTATATTGTAAGATATAACTTAGGAACATTAGGTCAATCTAGTAGTAGCGAACCGATAATTCAAACAAGACTTAGCGCAGGGGATCGTTGGTTATTGCAACGAAATAAAAAATCTAGGGATACGACAACAACTAATAACCCTGAATTATATAATTATTTATCTACAAATTTTGAGTTTTCTAATGAAAGTTTATGCAGTAAAAATTTTAAAATCCTTGAATGGTGGAACCGGCATCAAAATATATATATTGTTTTATCTATTATTGCTAAAGAGATCTTGGCAGCACCTATTTCCACCGTTGCGGTTGAGCAAGCCTTCAGCTTGGGAGGTAATATATTGGAAGCTAGGTGATCTTCATTACATCCAAGCACTCTAGAAGCAACAGCTTGTGTGGATGATTGGACTCGAGCTGATCTGAGACAATAAGAAGATGCCCCCGATGATTTTGAAGATTTGTTCGATAATACTTCTGCATCAAGTGCAAGCGGAACCGGAGCCGAAGGATCAACTGATAATGATGATTGATAATTGTAAAATTATAATTTACAAAGGGGATATGTCTAAAACTTGTAATGGAACTACGTGAGCTTGATTGCTCTCACCCTGGAGGATACGTAGGCAACTTAAATTTTTAAAAATTTAAGCTCAAGCTCTTCAATGTAATAATTTTTTTTTATTTATAAAATTAATCTCATTTATTTTAATTAATTTTCAAAAAAAATAAAAATTTTGTGAACCGAACCGTTCGGTTCCGGTTCGGTTCGGTGTTTCGGTTCCACTTAAGTGTGGAACCGGAAACCGGCCGGTTCGATTCGGTTCCGAACCGGAACCGAACCGCCGGCCGGGTCTATAAAGAAGAAACCAAACGACCAAACCCTAAAAGGGCAGACCTCTTCTTCATTCGCCACGACTTCTCATTTTAAGCCAAGAACCTCCGTTACACTCAAACCACCTCCGAAAACTTTTCTCATCATTTCTCAACCACAATCACTGAGAATGACATCCCTAAGACTTTCGGCTCCACACCACGGTCTCGAGGACCCGCACCTACCATTTGTCTCCGGCTTGGATCGCGCCTCCGGCAGACAAAAACCATTTGGTCTCAAGTACGGGGACGTCGTACCTACTCTACTAGCTCTAGGGGATAATGTGTGATCACGCGTTGAACATGTAAGTTCCTTATTTCCCTCTTTCATTCTCGTGTTTCTGGATTTTAATTCGCAATTGATATCCGGTCGGATTTTCTGCGAAGTCTAGCCCCAATTCAATTTATATCCGGCCTACCATTGGTACATATCCGGCCTACCATATTATGTCCGACCGACCTTCTCTAGGCCCCAAACTTAGCTTTAGGTCTTAGTTTATCCACAGTACCAAATAATCATAGGGGTCTTCATGTCGTATTGTTGAGGATCTAGGTCTTGCCCAATTATCTTACGTCCGACCGAATGTACCTTGCATGTTTTGGCCAGAAACCTCAATGACCGGCCGACCTTACTGAATCACAGATTGTTATCCGATCGATCGTCCATACATTGTGGCCCTTCCTTGGGACTTTTACCATGCTACTATCTTGCATTTATGCCTTTCTGCTATCCTGTTATTGTCTTTTGCAGGTTGATGCCTCTCATCTGAAGGCTAGCGACAACCCTGCTAGTGTTAGCAAATGCTATGAAAAGCTCTCCTCCGAGGTTAAGGCTCCGATTGCCACCATATGGTTCACCCCTTCATCCGATGCATCTCCACCCGCACCCAAAAACATGACAAGAGGGGATTGCAAGTGTTGGTAGAGAGGTGGATGGACTCCACCCACACCTTTCCTCTCCCAGTTAGCGAATGACAATTACTCCGGGGGACTTCGCCTATCTGACTGGCGTCCCTTGCCAGGGCCAGCTGCTAGAGTTTGACTACAATCTTTATTCTCCCACCGTCAAGATTGAGCACATCGGTCGACTGCATGGATTCACCCTAGGGTCCTCTCTGGGGTCGTTTCATACAGGGAGCTACGGGCATTCTGGAGTAGGAGAGAGCCCTAGGGTGAGTAGGAGATTGACTAGCTGATCTAGTTCTTCTTGCTGTACAGTTTAGGATGCATTTTATTTGCCGATGCCGCTAGTTCTATCGACCTCTGCCTTCTCACTCACTCCGCTAATTGCACACTGTGCGGGAGTGGGATCGTGGTTCTTCCACTCAGGCAGCCCTCTATCGGGGTCTAGATCAAAATTACCGCGGTAGCCTATACGTCCAGGGATATGATGTCTTGATAGATGTATACATATTTACTCTAGTTTTTTTTCCCTTATTCTGTTATGGGTGTTGGCTAATCTTGCCTTCCCCTTACTATCACTTGTCTGGGCGTACGAGTTTAACATCTTGGCACATCCATTCCCGATCTCCCGGGAGTTGGTGGTGTTCCCGAGCTTGTCCTGAGGAATATGCTATTATCCTGCTGTAAGCATTGTATTTTTACATGACCCGATGATGAGTCTCCTGTAGGGGCACTGAATGAAAGTTAAGGAAAGTTGTAAGGTCAAATACTAGAGAGAAATCATATACATCCGGAAGGATATAAATCCCTAAGTCCGGCTGGACATAGCCATCATCTTCGGGGCGGATATACCTCCACATCCAGTCGAAAATGCGTCGCGCTTCTAGTTTTGCAGAAGGATTCAATCTCTTTCATTTTTAGCCAACTTCCATAAAATCATAACCTTTCCATTTTGAACACTTTCCAATTATCTTCCTTTCCATATTAACACATTCTGTAACTATCAATTGCCTTATTAATAATTTCCTCTTTAAAGAGGATAATTTCCTTTTTTTATTAAGAAGCCATCACTGTACAAGAAAAGTTTTACACAAATAAAGGAAACTTTTTCTAAAAAGAGAATATTTCTGGAGATGAATTGAAGCTTCTAATTGATCATTTGCCAAAAATCAATGAAACACACACCTAACAGCCAAACAAAAATCCAAAACCCTTTAAGTCTCTCTAGTAGATAAAGCCAAAAGCCAGCCAAAACTCTCAGATATGTTCTCGGAGCTGAGATAAACCTAAGGTAAGATTTGAGGGCCATTATCACTTAATTCTTCATTTACTGTTTTGACACAGTATATCTGGCCGGACAACTGAATGTTCGGCCAGATATACATAAATCATATATTAACTATGGCCGTATATAAAGCTACATCCGACGACATGCTTTCCCACGATATATAGGGTGGAAACTTAGACGTATTTTCCATATCCGAATCCGAATGCTTTTTTCCTGTTCTTTATGTTTTTCTCATTATTGCAAACGCTTTATGATTCTGGATTGCATGGTATCTCCAACCAGACTTCCAATAAGCCTGACAGAATAAAAATAATTGAATGTGCTTCCAGCTGGACATGACTATGTCCGGCCAATTTTAGTTAATTCTATTATTATCACTTTATTCGTTGCCTTTTATTCCATGATTGTGCTTTTGCATGTTTTAAATATCTTTGCATGATACTTTCATTAAATTATGGTGATATCTCTATTCAAATCTTGATACTATATTGGCATAAGTAAGAGACCGTTCCGAACCCAAATGGGTTTAAGGTCAACCTTGCAAGGGGTGTAGTGGTGCCTTAAATCATTCCCAATAGTTTATACTGGGTGGCGACTTCTTAATTCTCTGATTATTCCCCAGTGGGCTAGTTGTACTCTCTACGAGGTGCGAGCTTAATAGTGTCGTGGTCGCGAACATCATAGGCATAGCGGGAAATCCTGTGTCACTCCTAGAGATGGTGACTCCACTAGGGATAAATAATCGGCCTCGAAAAATACCTTGTACTATCTATGGTGAGACTGAGGTTAGCCATGTCTTTATTTTTTGCATACATTCTTTAACCCCGATGGCATTGCGTATCAAGAAATTTCTTTCACTTAATGCGGTTGATCGCTGCGTGATGATACCCATCACTTATTGGCACGTACCCTCGAGTTATAAGAAAAAGCGCGTTCATTGGTCGTTTGAACCTTTGAGTGGGGAAACCTAGTTGTGGATAACTTTTCACCAATGAGAGCCTAAGCATTACCCTGTTAAGTCCACATGGAAGCCCATAGTTATTTTTCCCTAGGAATGAGCCTACCTAATGCTTGTGTATGGGCCCTAACTATTTGAGGTAATCCAACCCTCTTACCATGAAACAAAAAACTTGTTGGGCCTTTTCAGCTGGGACAAGTCTACGTTCCATGATAATTGGGTTGAGTGCTTTGAAATGTTCTTGGGCCACCTTGTATGCAAACCCTATTAGACTTAGAGCTTTTAACTATGATCCTAAATGTATTAAAAGCACGAGTCCAATGTCGATACTTGGCTTTCATGCAAGGAAAATGGCACACCTTGCTTTGGGGTTATTTGAGCGTACTTAAATGCTTTCAAGCCCAACTCAAAATAACCATGATTACCAAGGGTATAATTCTGAAGGGGTTTTAGGGCGAAAATCCGGTAACGCAGCGAAACAGTGGAAAATCAAAATTTTCCGATTTCAAAAATTTTTCTCGGATTAATTAAATAAACTTATTTATTTAATTAGCCAATAATTAAATTATGAAATAAAACACATTAAATCAAATTTATGTGAATTTACCGAATTTCCTCTAAACCAAGCATTTTGTTTATTTTAATCTGAAATTGTTCAAAACGATTTTGGATGATTCTAAATCATTTCTAAGATGAATTTAACATGTCCCAAATGTCAAAATACAATTTGCAACAAAAAACCCCAAAAATAATTACCAAGGCCGAGAGCCTTACAAGATTAACAAAGTGTGCATTTTGCATTTCCAATGTTCAAAACACATGAAGATGAAATCCAATCAACATAAGATTTAATATGTATCATATACACATCCAAATACACAACATAAATGAAAAGCCCCAAATTTGGAAGTGGTCTTAAAACCTAATTTTTCAATTTCAACAAATTGGACAAATTAGACCAAATTGGTTAAATCCAATATTTCAATCATGTTTCTTCCATTACAATCAAGCCTCACCACAATGAAACAACTATAGAACAAATCTAGGTCATTTAAGAGTGGGTCAACAACTCTAGATTAGCAACAAGTTTCTCAAACTTTCAAAAGAATGATTATTAACATATTAGAAGCATTCTTTGAACTTAATACATGCATATCCCTATTATCAAACTTCCATCAAATAAAAACACAAAGAATAAGGAATAGAAAAACATGAGAACATCACAAGATGAAGCCATTAACAAGAGGGATATTTTTCTCTCTAATGACTAGTTGGAAAAACTTACTTAAATCCAAGCTTTTTATGATTTTATTCTTCTTTTTCTCAAGGTTCTTTTGCTTTCTTTCAATGGAGTTTTTAGGTGAGTGTGTGACTTAATGAAACCCTAAATGAAAACAAAATAATATATACTTACACACTTTTTAGCCTTGGCCGAAATTTGGTGTATGAAATATCTAGATATTTTTGTTTTCATTTCAATTAAAATACAACTTGCCAACTTGATTAAATGATCATTACACTTTAATGACTAATTCAAACAAGTCAACAATTGCAACTAAGTCATAAAAGTAAATATCATAACTTTTAAAATATTTATACTTTAATTAATTTAATCATTTAACAATTAAATAAATAATTAATTAATTAAATACAAATATATCAAATATATGTATTATATTCACAATAAATATGAAATACATATATATTTATGATATTAGTCAAATATCTCAATTTGACAATTAATTGATGTGTATTTGAATTAATCAAACATTAAATGTAAATACACAAAAATTAAGGAAATGACTATCGGGTCCCTACACATGTATTTTGCGTTTAACCTTTAAACAAATTTATAAACAATCAATATTATTTATAAATGTTGCCCTAGTGCTCTACGAGTATATTTCATTAGTGAGACTCTCTAGATTCAGACATATCCGTCACGAAATCCAATTTCATGTCCATAATTTATCCACCCGTAAATTATGACGACCACAGATAAACTCACTGAATCATACATGTCGAGGTCATGGAAAATGTATAATTCCTCCGTCACAGGTATCCGGATATATCCCAGAGATATAGATGTAAACGTAAAATCTCTATAGGGATTATCCCGTCGACGAAACTATTAGCAATCTCTAAAAAGAACATTTAGAACTTGCTTCTAAATTGTACCACGGGCCAATGATTTTTATCTGATTGCTAATCATATGGACTACCTATGCTCTGATACACAAAACTGACGGATCCTATCTCGATACACACAGAGCACCCTGATGATCTATCCACACCCAACGATTAGGCGGAGGTCTGATCTAAATAGATCGGCGACGTGACTGCCATCTAAGTGTGGAAGATGTCTAATGTGCCCACAATGGTATCTCAAGTCGAAGAATCACAAGTGCTACTCAACCCGAAAAGATTCTTATTGACGTTGGTGTAATCTTTGGTGAGTCGTTCAAGGTTTATCCGCTATAAACACCTACACGTCTATACTAGTCTCTAAGACTTATGGTTCATTGAGAAACTATTGGAATCATATATTCCAGTATACGACATGTACCGGTCTCAACGGGTTTACTATACTGACCAAGTAATGTAAACCTTGACCAACAACTGTCTGAGAATGACAACGCCATAATGCTACTCAATGTCAGTTGCGACGCTTTTGCAACAGCACCATGACTAATCATTCTAAGGTCATTGCGTCTTTACCATATTAAAAGATATATATATTATATTATATAAACTGCATATATTATTCATAATAATAATGTTTTACAGAAATATTCATAAAGAAATACAATCGGGAATTGAAGCTCTGATCACCAACCCCAACAAAAACTCCCACTAGCACTAGTGCCAATAACAATTGTATCTAAAACCCATCGACTCCACGTGTTTATCAAACAACTTCGGAGGTATGGCCTTTGTCAGCGGGTCTGCTACATTATCTTCACTCGGTAAATTTGCACACGACAGTATCCCATCGCGACACCATCTCTCAAATGATGTGGTACTTACGTTCCACATGCTTCGACTTCTGATGCGCCCTCGGTTCCTTTGCTTGCGCAATGGCTCAAATATTATCACAGTATAACGGAATCGAATTCTCGATACTTGTGACAACTCCCAATTCTGTGATAAAATTCTTTATCCACACAGCCTTTTTTGCAGCTTCAGAAGCTGCAATATATTCCGCCTCAGTGGTGGAATCTGCTGTTGATCCCTGTTTGGAACTCTTCCAACAAACTGTACCTCCGTTAAGGGTAAATATAAATCCAGATGTAGACTTTCTATCATCGGGATCCGATTGGAAATCGGAATCCGTATACCCATTAACTTCCAGTTCGTTTCCTTCATAAATTATTAACTTATCCTTAATACCTTTAAGAAACTCCAGGATATGTTTAATGGCCATCCAATGGTCATTACCTGGATTGGACTGATATCGACTAGTTACGCTAACATCGAAACTGATATCAGGCCTTGTACATAACATGACATACAATATGCTACCCAAACACGAAGGATAAGGTTGGTTAGACATTCTAACCTTCTCATATTCTGTTTGTGGACTCATCTTCTTAGAAAGATGAATCCCATGTCTGAACGATATGTTTGTTGTCTTACAGTTACCAAAATTATACCGTTCCAAGATCTTATCTATGTACATATATTGGGATAACCCAATCTGCTTCCTTTGTTTATCTCTATAGAGTTTTATCCCTAAAACATAGGAAGCTTCTCCCAGGTCCTTCATGGAGAAATTCTTATAGAGTACGCTTTGACACTTTGTAACATACCTAAATCATTCATAATGATTAGGATGTCATCAACATATAGGACTAAAAATACGACCATGCTCCCACTGGCCTTCTGATACACACAAGATTCTTCTGAATTCTTGAGAAAACCAGACGATCTAATAATCTTGTCGAATCAAAGATTCCAACTTTGTGAAGCTTGTTTAAGTCCATAAATGGACTTCTTAAGCTTACATACCATACCTGAGTTTTCGCTGGACGCAAAACCTTCCGGCTGTTCCATATAGATTTCTTTATCAATAAATCCATTTAGAAAAGCCGTTTTGACATCCATTTGCCAAATCTCGTAGTCATGATACGCAGCTATAGAAAGCAAAATCCGAATAGACTTAAGCATTGCTATTGGTGAAAAAGTTTCATCGCAGTCGACGCCAGGTCGCTGCGTGTAACCTTTTGCTACCAGTCGGGCCTTGTAAGTTTCAACCTTACCGTCAGGCCCGCGCTTCCTCTTGTAAATCCATTTACAACCGATAGAAACAATTCCTTCGGGAAGCGGAACCAAGTCCCAAACTTGATTCTCATGCATTGAGTCTAACTCAGATTTCATGGCACTTTTCCATTTCACGGAGTCGATGTCCAACATCGATTCTCTATAGGTGAAATGATCAGTCTCTTATACTAAGAGAACATCTAGACTCTTTTTTTTGTATCAAATACAAGCGTTCATGAGGTTTAGATACCCTTTCTGACCTACGGAGTGTGTGTGTTGAAGGTCATTCATCTACTTGAACTTCAGGTTCCTCCGTTGGTGCGTTGTGTTCAGGTTGGACTTCATCAAGTTCAACCTGTCTATGATTACCTCCTTCTGACAAAAATTATACTTCTAGAAATTTTACGAAGTGAGCTACGAACACATTTCGATGTTCGATATCATAGAAAAGATCTCCCCCCGTATTCGAAGGATATCCGACAAACCTAAACTTTTGCCCTCGAGGCGAGAGCTTATCTTGTGGAGTCACCCTGACATAGGCAGGACAACCCCAAACCTTAATGTAACTAAGATTTGGTCTCCTACCGAACCATATCTCATATGGAGTCGTAGGAACAGCTTTTGAAGGAATCTTTTTCAAAAGATGTGCAGCTGTTAAAAGAGAGTAGCCCCATAAATAATAGGGCAAATATGTGAAACTCAATATCGATCGGACCATATCCAATAAAGTCTGATTTCTCCTCTCAGACACTCCATTGTGTTGTGGAGTACCTAGAGGAGTATATTGAGCGAGAATCCCATTCTCCTTCATATAATCCATCAACTCATTGCTCATATATTCGCCGACTCGATCAGATCGAAGGCATTTAATATATTGACCAGTTTGTTTTTCTACTTTATTTCAGAACTCTTTGAACTTTTCAAAGGTTTCCGATTTATGTCGCATCAAATAGACATAACTGTACCGTGACAGATCATCGGTAAAGGTAACGAAGTACGAATAACCACTGTGAGCATTCCGACTTAGTGGACCACATACATCAGAATGAACGAGTTTCAGTAAGTTAGTGGCGCGGTGTCCAACACAAGAAAATGAGGCTTTGGTCATCTTACCCTGAATACAGGATTCACAAGTTTGATAGGATTCATGTTGGGGTTGGTGCTCACAACGCCAATTCCCGGTTGTATTTCTTTGTGAATACTTCTGTGAGAATCGATTAATTATTAAATGATTAAATGAATTAAAATATAAATATCTTATGATTTAGATATTTGTTTTAATGGCTAAGTTGCCTTTGTTAACTTTGTTAGAAATATCTTTAAAGTGTTTTTGGATATTTTAACAAGTTGGCTTAATGAAATTCAAATGAAATGAAATTAATATTTCTTGTATTGGTTAAGGCCAAATTCGGCCAAGGCCAAAAGTAGGTAAGTATATATTTTTTTAATTTCATTTGGTGAGATAACCTAATACATTTTTTTTTATCAAAAACACCATTAAAACAAAACAAAGAAGGTAGAGAGAAAAGAAAGGAAAAATCAAAGAAAGCTTGGATTTAAGTAAGTATTTCCAACTTGCTATTAGAGAGAAAATTGTTCATCTTGTTCTTGGAAACATCTTGTGATGTTCTTAAGTTTTTCTATTCTTTATTCTTTGTACTTTTGATGGATAAAAGTTTGATGAAGGTGTAATGCATGTATGATGTTGGAAGTTTGTAACTAGTGTAGTTATAAGCATTCTTTTCATGGTTTTAGAACTTTGTTGCTAATCTAGAGTTTTTGACCCACTCTTAAATGACCTAGATTTCATCTATAGTTATTTCATTGTGTTGAGACTTTAATTGGATGGAAGAAACATGATTAAAGTAATTGTTTTAACCAATTTGGTCTAATTTGTCCAATTTGAAGAAATTGAAAAATTAGGGTTTAAGACCTCATCCAAATTGGGGCTTTTCATTTATGTTGTGTATTTGGATGTGTATATGATACATATGAAATCTTATGTTGATTGGATTTCATCTTGATGTGTTTTGAAGCATGGAAGTGCAAAATGCACATTAGGCCACATTGGAGGGGCTCTCGGCCATTGGCAAAATTTTTGGGTTTTTGTTGCTTTTGGTGCTTTGACATTTAGGACATGTTAAGTTCATCTTAGAAATGATTTAGAATCATCCAAAATTGATTTAAACAATTTCGAACTAAAATGAACAAAATGCCAAGTGTAAGGGCAATTCGGTAAATTCACATAAATTTGATTTATTGAATTTTATTTCATAATTTTATTATTGGGTAATTAAATAAATATGTTTATTTAATTAATCCGAGAAAAAGTTTTGAAATCGGAAAATTTGATTTTCCACCGTTTCCGCGTTACCGGATTTAGCCCATAAAACCTCTACAATTCAATGGTAAGATTTGATATCAAACCATTCCTAACCAATTGGGTAAGGCGGTTAACGCCTAAGTGACCCAGCCGCATAGGCCAAAGTTTAGTATTATTAATTACAGGTAAACTATGTTTATTAACTCCAGTATTTAAAATATCTTTTGAAGTTTACAATGTATAATGACCATGCTGGTTTGGACAACAAATGATCTGAATATTACTTTTATCATATAAATACAAAGAACAGTTCTTAATATTAATACGAAAGCCTTTTGTATCCAATACAAAAAGTGATATAATATTAGTGTGGGAACACAGGATCTGGGGCGACGCATGCTGTCCCGGGCTCGCGGCCCGGTCGGGAGTACGGAGTAGCCACGGGGGACTAAACCGGAGAATAATGGAGTCGCCACCTGGTGTGAACCAGGAAAATGAGATTTAAGGCCGCACTCACCCCTCGCAAGGGAATACCTCAAACCGTTGGGTTCGGAATGGTCTCTTACTTATGTCACTTGTAATGAAAGGATTTATGTAATAATTTAATCAAGTTTAAGTAACACTTATTTCCAAGAGTATCATGCTTCTAAATTCACATGCATACATCAACAAGTTCATCACAACATGCAACATCACATGGCAATCTCATGAACATTTCTCAATCATATGATAGGGAAAACTAAGAACAACCTAATCATACTATCTCATGAACATATTAACCAAATAACATGCTAATAGCCTAATCATGCTCGAATATCATCCCAAGAACACATCGAATGGATAAATGCAGGAATACAAATAATATGATTGGCTACATAATGCAAGAGAGATCACCCAAAAGGCAGTTGTGCATGAAATATGATGAGACAGACTTAGTTCAGTGTGTGCGCGTTCGTGTAGCGTTCGTAAACGCGTTCGAACGGTAAACAGAAGGTTTGCGTTCGTGTAGCGTTTGATAACGCGTTCGAACGGTACCAGACCTGATGATACAAAATGCATGCGCGTTCGAGTAGCGTTTGTAACACGCGTTCGAACGGGAAACAGAAGGTTCGCGTTCGTATAGCGTTCGATAACGCGTTCGAACGGGAACAGACCTGATGCACAAAATGTGACGCAATACATACATAAAAAAACAAATAGCGAAATATGAAGCGCGGCAAAGCATCGTGGCGAAGGATTTTAACCTCTTCAATTAGAGGACCTTTCATCGCACTTCATAAGCCCATGCGCTTATCACAATGCATATAAAAAATAAAGACAATAACCTTAGACTTCATGTACCCGATTGAACACATCTTACATTCAACCGAATATACGTTAATCGGCGCAGCAAAGCATCATGGTAAAGGATTTTAATCTCTTCAATTAGAGGACCTTTCATTGCACTTACTAAGCCCATGCGCTCGATCACATCATGCATACAAGAATAAAGACAATCATATCAAACTTAGTATATCCGATTGAACATATCTTATATCCAACCGAACACACATAAACCGGCGCGGCAAAACATTGTGGTAAAGGATTTTAACCCCTCCAAATAGGGGACCTTTAATCCGACTTACTAAGCCCATGCGCTCGGTTGTATCATACATACAAAAGTAACATGCAGAATTCAAATAACGAAAAATAAATAAATCAAAGCAACATAAAACGAAAGAATGTGCCGTTTACTCAAGTGGTACGTGAAGTTGTATCCCAAGTACAGATCATACTACCGTCCATTCGGAATCGGCTATGAAATTTATGTCCGGGTTTCCATCCTATATACCACAAGAGGCGACACATTTTCCATTTCATTCAAGCCATAACATGCATCCATAAACGACTCTCATGCGAATAGAATTCAATAAACAATCAAAAGACGAATATAAACTAATGAGAAAAGTGCCATCATGTCTAACCTTTTAAATCACCTCTCGGATGTACGGTACACGATCGTCGGAAGGGTGGATGCTCCGCAACTTTTCTGGTTCACTGCTCTCGTTCGTTGTCTTACTGTTTTGAGTCGTCGTTCTCCCTCTTTTGCTGCTGCTTTTGACTCCGATTCGCTACCGTTTTGCTACTGTTCTGCTGCTGTATTTTAGTTACTGTTCTTGGGATGTTTTGGCTACTGTTTTGGGTGTGATTTTTGGTGGTGTTATGGTGTGGTTCTGGGGCTATTTTGATGAGGTAAAGGGGCTGTTCGGGATGTGTTTTGGTCAAGGCAATGAGGGTTCTTTGGTTTGTGATCTTCGGTTATTGAGAGTGAGGGAGAGTTGTGTCAATAAGCTTGGGTGTTTCTTGTGTGTGTTGTGATTTTCGTGTGAGTTGTGTGTATGAGCTAGGGGAGTGCATGTCTTGGTTAGGGGTTGTTTATATAGAGAATGGCTAGGGCTACTCCTTGTTTCACAAGGAAGGGATTTTGGCATTAAACGGAGGATTTGATTTGGTATTCAACAAGGAAAGGATTAGATTGAGGGGGGACAAATCTTGGCTAGGTTAGGAATACAATATCTTTAATTTGTTATAATTGATTTTAATTAGGCATGACATCTTTTTAATTTAGTATGTGATTTTGTTTAGTTAGGAAGGAATCTTGTGTAATTGGTGGGTGAATATCTTAATTAAGGAATTAAAATATTTGATTGATTTCAATGTTTATTTTAATTTAGTATGTGATTTTTGGATTTGTTTTGATTTCACCATGTGTTAAATGTGTGTTTTAAGTGGGCTTGGGTGAAATGGGCTTGATGTGAGGCTAGCAGCAAAACCAGAATTACCGACACCGTTCGAACGCCTCCTCGAACGCGGCACGAACGCCCGCAATCTATTTTCCGTTCGAACGCATACACGAACGCAGCACGAACGAAAACAGTGAACCTTGTTTATTCTAAATTTCCTCTTCCGATGTCCGTTTTCCGTGACCTCCGTGACTTATAAGGTAGTGTCTCCAAATGAGACTCATCATAGGGACTTATGTGCAAAAATGCAGTGCCTACAGTCGCCCCCACTTTGATGAGACTTGTGCAGTGTGTAACAGTGACAATCCTATCAAAGTTATGCAATGCATTTTCACTTACCTGGCTTGCCAGCTGCCTCTTGACTTGTCTGCTGCCTCGACCTGAATTTGATGACGTGCCATTCTTGGCATGCTAAACCCCGTACTTAGGGTGTCGCGGTAGTCCACAATAGTCTACGATAATCCACAGAATCCACATAGTCCACATAGTCCATGATAATCCACGGTAGTCCACGATAATCCACGATAGTCCACATAATCCATATAGTCCACATAATCCATGGTAGTCCACATAGTCCACAATACTTCATGATAGTCCACGGTAGTCCACATAATCCACAACACTTCAAGATAGTCCACGGTAGTCCACAATATTTTACGATAGTCCACGGTAGTCCATATAATCCATGATAGTCCACGGTAGTCCACATAATCCACAACACTTCAAGATAGTCCACGGTAATCCATAATATTTCACGATAGTCCACGGTAGTCCACATAATCCATATAGTCCACATAGTCCACGGTAGTCCACAAAGTCCACAATACTCCACAATACTTCATGATAGTCCACGGTAGTCCACAATATTTCACGATAGTCCACATAATTCACATAGTCCACACGCCGTACCTGGCAAAACTGTTCTGATGACGCAGTGGGCCTCGACCCTGAGACACATCCCAATAACTGCAACCGACAACGGGGGCACCTCGACCCAACACTGCTGACAATAGGGACCTCGCCCTTGAACTGATGATGTAGTGGGTCCTCGACCCTAAAATGGTACTGATGTGGGCCTCGCCCTCAACTGATACTGATGTGGGCCTTGCCCCAAACTGATACTGATATGGACCTCGCCCCCAAACTGATGTGGGCCTCACCCCAACACTGTTACTGATGTGGGCCTCGCCCAGAACTGGTACTGATGTGGGCCTCGCCCCCCAACTGATACTGACGCGGGCCTCGCCCCCACTGATATTGATATGGGCCTTGCCCCTAGCTGATACTGATGTGGGTCTCACCCCCAACTGATACTGATATGGGCCTCTCCCCCAGACTGATACTGATATGGGCCTCGCCCCAACTGATACTGATATGGGCCTCAACCCAAATTGATATTGATGTGGGCCTCGCCCCTGACTGATACTGATATGGGCCTCTCCCCCAGCTGTTACTGATGTGGGCCTCAGCCCTGTGATTCAGTCCTAAAGACTGCTGACATTGTACTGTTGCTGCTTCTGGTTGGCTTGTATTTGACGTTTTTTTTTTTTTTTTTTTCTGAAACCTGTTATTACAAAACAGAACAAACACGAAAAGGAATGCAGGATACATTACGTGTATGCATGCATGCATGAATGAGTTTCCTAACCCGTTGGGTTAGGTCTTCTGCCTGTACTCTTGGTGGCTGCTTGGTCTTTTGACAAGTCTGTCCTCTTCCCTAACCAACGGGTATCTATGATGGTTTTCAAGACAAAATGGGGTTAACATGGTGCATGTATGCATGAGGCGCATGTGATGCAAGAAATATATCAACTCATTAAAATTTTCACACAAATCGGCCCACCATCATTTTAGAAGCTTTTGGGCTAACGGTCATAGGAGTGAACTTGTCCCAGTTTAAATGGCCCAACGAGTTCACATCTCATGGCAAGGAGCCCAACTAAATCCAAATGGTAATGTTCCGAACACAAGCACAAAGTGGCCCATCAATATTTAGAAGCCTTTGGCCCAATCGTCATAGGATACGTTCTTGTCCCAGTTTAAATGGCCCAACAAGCCCATATCTCATGACAAATGGTCCAAATGGATCCAAACGACGATGTTCCCAAACACAAGCATAAAAGAAAGATGATGCAAACATAAAACAATGATTTCTACAGAATGGCCCATCAACATTTCAGAAGCTTTGGGCCTAATGGTCATAAGGTACGAACTCGCCCCAGTTTAATTGGCCCAGCAAGTCCGCATTTCTGACAATGGTCCAACTGCATCCAAATGAGGATGGTCCACAAGCACATACTCAAGGAAATAATTGTTACTTTAACAATACAACCCCGGTCTATGGGTAGGTTCACAAGAGTGTAGACAAAGGCTCTCATCGGCGAAGGATGGCCCACAACTAGGTCTCCCCAATCAAGGGTTCGAGCGACCAAGTGAGCGCACCCTTTTTTATACACTAAGGTACGTGCCAATGAGCTATGGTGTGTGACTGACTGTCAAATGGATTTCCCGTTGTAGATTCCCCAGAGGGAGGGTGGAGCGAGGCTCTCTTAAGTACTCTAGCCTCTTAGGCTCTTATCACTTGGTGACAGGAATAAACAACGAGTCCTCCAAATTAGTCCATCACAATAGGCTAAGGGTAGATGGCCATATATGTGCCTTCACAGCTTTTCCTTCTAGGAAGGTAGTGAATGAAGAAAGACACTAAACCATTACCTAGCCTCAAGATGCCCTTGATTAAACCCTCATTTTATCCACTATAGACACGGTCAATTAGAACATAAATCCAAACATTACAAGACAATATTTCGGTGCCGATTCTCTATCCCCAGTGGAGTCGCCAGATTGTGGGAACACAGGATCTGGGGCGACGCATGCTGTCCCGGGCTCGCGGCCCGGTCGGGAGTACAGAGTAGCCACGGGGGACTAAACCGGAGAATAATGGAGTCGCCACCTGGTGTGAACCAGGAAAATGAGATTTAAGGCCGCACTCACCCCTCGCAAGGGAATACCTCAAACCGTTGGGTTCGGAATGGTCTCTTACTTATGTCACTTGTAATGAAAGGATTTATGTAATAATTTAATCAAGTTTAAGTAACACTTATTTCCAAGAGTATCATGCTTCTAAATTCACATGCATACATCAACAAGTTCATCACAACATGCAACATCACATGGCAATCTCATGAACATTTCTCAATCATATGATAGGGAAAACTAAGAACAACCTAATCATACTATCTCATGAACATATTAACCAAATAACATGCTAATAGCCTAATCATGCTTGAATATCATCCCAAGAACACATCGAATGGATAAATGCAGGAATACAAATAATATGATTGGCTACATAATGCAAGGGAGATCACCCAAAAGGCAGTTGTGCATGAAATATGATGAGACAGACTTAGTTCAGTGTGTGCGCGTTCATGTAGCGTTCGTAAACGCGTTCGAACGATAAACAGAAGGTTCGCGTTCGTGTAGCGTTTGATAACGCGTTCGAACGGTACCAGACCTGATGATACAAAATGCATGCGCGTTCGAGTAGCGTTTGTAACACGCGTTCGAACGGGAAACAGAAGGTTCGCGTTCGTATAGCGTTCGATAACGCGTTCGAACGGGAACAGACCTGATGCACAAAATGTGACGCAATACATACATAAAAAAGCAAATAGCGAAATACGAAGCGCGGCGAAGCATCGTGGCGAAGGATTTTAACCTCTTCAATTAGAGGACCTTTCATCGCACTTACTAAGCCCATGCGCTTATCTCAATGCATATAAAAAATAAAGACAATAACCTTAGACTTCATGTACCCGATTGAACACATCTTACATTCAACCGAATATACGTTAATCGGCGCGACAAAGCATCATGGTAAAGGATTTTAACCTCTTCAATTAGAGGACCTTTCATCGCACTTACTAAACCCATGCACTTGATCACATCATGCATACATGAATAAAGACAATCATATCAAACTTAGTATATCCGATTGAACATATCTTATATCCAACCGAACACACATCAACCGGCGCGGCAAAGCATTGTGGTAAAGGATTTTAACCCCTCCAAATAGGAGACCTTTAATCCGACTTACTAAGCCCATGCGCTCGGTTGTATCATAGATACAAAAGTAACATGCAGAATTCAAATAACGAAAAATAAATAAATCAAAGCAACATAAAACAAAAGAATGTGACGTTTACTCAAGTGGTACGTGGAGTTTTATCCCGAGTACATATCATACTACCATCCATTCGGAATCGGCTATGAAATTTATGTCCGGGTTTCCATCCTATATACCACAAAAGGCGACACATTTTCCATTTCATTCAAGCCACAACATGCATCCACAAACGACTCTCATGCGAATAGAGTTCAATAAACAATCAAAAGACGAATATAAACTAATGAGAAAAGTGCCCTCAGGTCTAACCTTTTAAATCACCTCTCGTATGCACGGTACACGATCGTCGGAAGGGTGGATGCTCCGCAACTCTTCCGGTTCACTGGTTCACTGCTCTCGTTCGTTGTCTTACTGTTTTGAGTCGTCGTTCTCCGTCTTTTGCTGCTGCTTTTGACTCCGATTCGCTGCCGTTTTGCTACTGTTCTACTGCTGTATTTTAGTTACTGTTCTTGGGATGTTTTGGCTAATGTTTTGGGTGTGATTTTTGGTGGTGTTATGGTGTGGTTTGGGGGCTGTTTTGATTAGGTAAAGGGGCTGTTCGGGATGTGTTTTGGTCAAGGCAATGAGGGTTCTTTGGTTTGTGATCTTCGGTTATTGAGAGTGAGGGAGAGTTGTGTCAATAAGCTTGGGTGTTTCTTGTGTGTGTTGTGATTTTCGTGTGAGTTGTGTGTATGAGCTAGGGGAGTGCATGTCTTGGTTAGAGGTTGTTTATATAGAGAATGGCTAGGGCTACTCCTTGTCTCACAAGGAATGGATTTTGGCATTAAAAGGAGGATTTGATTTGGTATTCAACAAGGAAAAGATTAGATTGAGGGGGGACAAATCTTGGCTAGGTTAGGAATACAATATCTTTAATTTGTTATAATTGATTTTAATTAGGCATGACATCTTTTTAATTTAGAATGTGATTTTGTTTAGTTAGGAAGGAATCTTGTGTAATTGGTGGGTGAATATCTTAATTAAGGAATTAAAATATTTGATTGAATTCAATGTTTATTTTAATTTGGTATGTGATTTTTGGATTTGTTTTGATTTCACCATGTGTTAAATGTGTGTTTTAAGTGGGCTTGGGCGAATTGGGCTTGATGTGAGGCTAGCAGCAAAACCAGAATTACCGACACCATTCGAACGCCTCCTCGAACGCGGCACGAACGCTCGCAATCTGTTTTCCGTTCGAACGCATACACGAACGCAGCACGAACGAAAACAGTGAACCTTGTTTATTCTGAATTTCCCCTTCCGATGTCCGTTTTCCGTGACCTCCATGACTTAAAAGGTAGTGTCTCCAAATGAGACTCATCATAGAGACTTTTGTGCAAAAATGATGTGCCTACAATTAGCTACACATCCAGGTACAAAATAACAATCATTTAATAAAAGTGTCCATTTCAGCAAAAGGATCTCGCATACTCCTATTGCAACTGCATCCAGTGAGTCTCCACTCCCGAACCGCAATTGCATCTCTCCAGGCTTCAGTTTCCTACTTTCCTTTAGCACCTGCAACGAATTGTAAATGTGAATCGGACAAGCAGAATCTAAAATCCAGGTGGATGTAACGGCTTCACATGCCAAAGATATATCCATAACTGGAAAAATAAATGTACCTGATGTCGATGCTCTCTCCCTCCTCAGCGGGGCAATGTAGTCAGGATAGTTCCTTTTCCAGTGCCCGACTTTGCTGCAGTGATGGTATTTGTCTTCAGAAGCCCTCTTGAGCTTTGCTATATTTGCATGTGGTTGAGGACCGAGACCCTTCTTCTTCTTCCCTTTCTTATTCTTTCCCTTTGACCAAGTCTGGGAAGAAGCAGAAACTGAAGTAGGTCTTGGAGGGCGAGACAGAACTCCCTTCTTGAGGTCCTCTTTCACCGTGAGCAACATCCTATGCAGCTCTTGGTAGGTACATATAATCCTGTTCATGTTGAAGTACATCACGAACTGGCAATAAGAAGCTTGGAGCGGACCAAGAATAACACTCCTACCGAGAATGTCATTCAGAATGAGATTATATTGCCTCAGTTGATCAATCAAATCGATCATCTGAAGAACATGTGGGCTAACAGCTTGCCCCTCATCCAACCGCGCATGGAACAATTCCATTGCGACCTTATGAACAACAACTTGTTCTTGGATCTCTAACGATTGTCTTAATCGAGTCATCATACTATACGCATCAGACATGCCATAGTATTGTTTCTTGAGCCCCGGTGAAAACGAACTTAAGATGTATGATTTAACTTTTAAATCATCATCCTTCCAAGCTTGGAAGACTTCGCGTTCTTCTGGTGTAGCATCCTCTGCCACAGCAAACGGCAATGGACCCTCAAGAACATATCCCAACTTCTCGGAGTCGAGGACAATCCTCAAATCCAATTCCCAATCGGTGAAGTTATCAGCGCCTTTGAGTTTGTTCGCATCAAGCATACGCGTAAACTGATTAGTGGATGGTGCCGCCATCACAAATCTATCATATAGATTACGAAAAACGGTTAGCAGAAATTAAGCTATGTATATCTAGCAGGTATTCAAATTTAGCAGGTATTCAAATTTAATCGCAAACTCGTGTAAATGAAATAATAAGAAAATTAACTCCTAAAAAAAAAGAAAAAATAAGATATGTATATCTAGCAGGTATTCAAATTTTGTTCAAATCCTTCTTCAAAGAAGGAATAAATAGTCCAATCGTGATTAGTCTATTCGATGAAAGGTTTTATAATGTAAAAGACGCCCATTTAGGGACTGTAGAAGGCAATTTAGCCTACAAAAAACTTTAATTCACATGCTATCCTAATACTATATTGATATCAAGGATAAAAACTTTAATGATGCATTAAATCTTCACTTTGAATTATTAAAAAACAAATTTATAAAACCAGGAAATAAAGTCATGAGTGTATATTACTCAGCCTTATTCTCCTTAAGTAACACAAATTATGGTAAAACATATTCAAATAAACCATTCATTGAAATTTCTGAAGAATGTTCAGAAGTTAGTCAAATAAGGGAACCCCTTTTACAAGAAATCAGTATTCCTGATAATTAAAAATAAAATTTGGAAAAATTCCAAACCTAGAAGAATGGAGTTCTTCATATGAAGAACCTATCCCAATAAAATATAAAAATAATGAAATAGTTGTATCAAAAGCAAGAACAAGTTTTGATACGACAAGAAAAAATAAAATTATAACTCCAAACTTCTTTAGTCTTAAAAAAAGTTCTAGTTATATAGAAGTTAAAAAACATGCACCAACCTTAAGAATTAATGGTGAATATTTTAATGGAATCGAAGGAGTTAAATGACCCTATATATTAATTGACACAGGAGCAAGCAATTGTCATATTGCTAAAGACAAAAACTTTAATCTAGAAACTCAAGTGGTAGAACCATATGAGTATAAAAACTTTGATGGAACAATATTTAAATGTAACCAGATAGCAATTGTACCAATTATACTGGAAAAACATGAAATAGCAGTACCTTGCTATATGGATAGTGAAATGGAAGGAGGAACATATCATGTTCTTCTGGGAAATTTCTTTTTAGATTCCTTAGAGGATTATAAAATAACCAAAGAAGGTTTTGAATTTACAAATGATGGAGAAATTATATTATGCCCTAGAATTAGAGATGCCTAATGAAATTAAATTTCCTTTATCAGTATACATCCAAGTTGGATTAATAGATATTAATATTACAACCTGTGCGTTGATAGATACTGGATCAGAAATTGCATTAGTTAAATCTTTCCTCTGGAAATGATGGCTTACAATCGAAAAACCTTTAACAATTCAAGGAATCACTGGAAATTCCAGTATAACACATTTTAGTAATAATTTACCTATTCTATTTGGAAGTAAAATTATATCAATTAAACGTGCATATGCATATGACAAATTAGAAGTAGATACGCTTCTTGGAAATGATTTTGTACAACAGTTTGCTCAGTATGGACAAACTTTGTACATGATTACATTAAAAACGCCATGTGGTCATTTAATCAAACTCCCTCGTGAGTTTAAACCCTTCAGAGTTCAGCCAGCCCAACGTGGTGATGAATTGATATGGATACGATTAGAAATCAAGACCTTAAGTTATAATTGTAAACGTACTAAAAAATATATTCACTGTTTAGAATAGTCACACTTAACTATTGAAGATGTAAAAAAGGCAATTGCCGAAAATTATGGAGAAAATCCAATAGAAAAATGGGACATTCAAAAGGAATATGCATAAATAAAATTAATCGATTCAACCACTATAATAAGAGTAAAACCTATGTTATATAATGCAGAAGATAAAGAAGAATTTAATAAACAAATTAGAGAATTAATGGAACTTAGGCTTATAAAATCTAGTAAAAGTCCACACAGTAGTCCAGCCTTTATGGTTAGAAATCATGCTGAAATAAAACGAGGAAAAGCTCGAATGGTAATCAACTATAAAGAATTGAATAAAGCAACAAAATTCGACGGATATTTTATACCTAATAAAAACGTCTTAATCAACCTTGCCAAAGGGAAAAAGTATTATTCAAAATTTGATTCTAAATCAGGGTTTTGGCAAATAAAATTAACTGCCGAATCAGTACCCTTAACATCATTCAGTACACCAAATGGTCATTATGAATGGTTAGTAATGCCTTTTGGATTAAAAAATGCACCTCAAATTTATCAAAGAAAAATGGATAAAATCTTTAGTAAAGATAATAACTACATGTTAGTCTATGTTGATGACATTTTAGTCTGTTCAGAAACATATGAAGAATATATTAAACATCTAAAACAATTCTCTGCAATTTGTAAAAATAATGGAATTATTCTATCACATAAAAAAGTAGAAATCAAAAAGAATGAAATAGATGTTTTGGGCCTTACCTCGCTTCTGTTTTTCAACCTATTTTGAAATTATCTCCTAAGAGGTGACCTTCGCCGATTGTCTTTTTGACTATTCACCTTACGCCTCCATGGCTTCATGGCATTCTTCAGTCCAAGATGGTGGCTCACTGTACTCTTGGGATATAAGCTCTCAATACTTTGAAATTCGAAGGACAAATTTAAAGTAAAAACATTTATTTTATTGATATTTATTTATAATACAATATAAGCAAAACTTCCTGTGTATTGGAAGCTTTCCTTACTCCCTCAAGGGGTTTACAGAGAAATAAAAACAATTTGAAACAATAACAATTTGAAACAATAACAATAACAATAACAATCATAATAATCATAATAATCATAATAATAATAATAATAATAACAATCATAAGAATAATAATCATCATCATCATCATCCTCCTGCAGGAGAGACTAGTAATAGGTATCTCCTACAGGAGATACCGGTAATAGGGTATCTCATCAGAGATGAGATACTGGTAATAGGTGCACTGCAGTGCACCATGTTAAGTGCACTACGAGTATCTCATAGATACGAGTTCAGTGCACTGTAATAAGGTATCTCCTACAGGAGATACCGGTAATACGAGTATACGAGTGTAATGAGTATACGAGCATCATCATCATCATCATCATCATCATCATCCATCATCATCATAATAATAATAATAATAATAATAATAATATAAAAATACAGGTAGGTGGGACTGCAGAGGGTCTATCGTCCTCTGGTGTGGAATGTGATGAGGACCTTTGGCCTGACCGGTCAACTCCTCGTTCTCGGCTAGCTGGCTGTGCTCCCCGTACCATATCTATAATCAATCTCTATATATGCAAATAATTCATCTGATTTTGACCCCAAACCCAAAGAAGTCCATTTTTTTTGCTTTAAAAGTTCAAAATCTACAATCATTCATATATTTTTAAAACAACAAACTGTAAATAAACAAGGAAAATGAGTGTATTAATTCAATGATTCAGATCATACAAAAACATGGTGCTTTCTCGGAAAATTATTGATTCAGTTCAACAAGATATAAAAAGGTTGAATCTGGGCTATTAATTCGTCTATCAGTTCCTCAACCCAACACTCACGTCATTAGCTTCCTAATGCTAATAAAATACAACTACAACTCCATATTATCGAAACAGAAATAGCCCCTATACACGGTACTGCCAGGGTCGAGTTTCCCTCATTCATTCCTTGAGCTTTAGAAACCACTGCAACAACATCCCAGCCACATCTTACATCATCCGAACTTCAACAAGATGCAATATAGTTCTTCATCAAATTAACTCACCACTAACCATCCCTCATTGACCAAAAAATCACAGCCCACTTCCCCCCAAAAATTTCCTTCACTATTTTCCTTCATCCAACCCCAAAAGCTATCTAGCATAACTAATAACAATCCTTCAAAGATATAGGCATCATCAATTTCTAAGATAAAAAAATTGACATATTAATCATCCATCCCATCTTAGGAAAAAACAAAATGAAATATAATCATAACCCAATTGCTAACTTGAACGAACAGTGAGTGAAGGTGGTGAAATCTGAACAAAAAAAAGTTGTGTGTGTGCTGTAACTGTCATGAATAGAGGAGAAGAGGGGGTGTTTGACGTGCTTATATAATTTTTTTCTCAAAATAAAGTAAAAAAGAAAAAAATTGAAGCCATTACAAAATTATTCAACCCCAAAAAAGCCATTACATGCATGCATGAATGAGTGTGTGCTGTGTGTTGGAAAGATGAAAGATCAGCCTAGAAAGACAAATGACAACTATTAAGAACAAGAAAGACAATTGTCAACACACAACAGTAGCCATTTGTGAGAAAGCAATGCAGATAGAGGCATTAAATCTGATTTGATATGTGAAATCAATGAATGCCATTCGTACCACAAAGAAGGTTGAAACAAAATTTTAAGCATCCAAATAGCAGGACTCCAAGAAACCAGAGGACCAAGATTTCGAATAATGAAAAATTGGAACAGCATGACTCCAAGAAGAGAACCAATAAGAACACACTTCATCAAAGCATTACATGACCAGAAATACCTTTTCTTTTGTAACCATAATCTGAAACAATATATAATCACTTTTAATTTTTATCAAGAGTATCAGAAGGAAAATTGATGAATCAGTCCCCAAATAAAATTTTGAAGTATTAAGACGCAGAACCACATTACCTAATGCAAAGATACTACATGTTTTGTAAAGGAACTTAAGTCTAAAGAAAATGCAAGCCCTTATTACCTATGCTTTAAGCGAAGCCAAATGAAAACATCTTAAACCGTGCTTTGCCAAATGATAAACCAAAGTATTAGCAACAAAAATCAAATACCCATGCATTACGTATGCTTTAAGCGAAGCCAAATGAAAACATACAAGTGAAAAATATTTTCCTGTGCTTTAAGTGAAGCCAAGATGCAAATGCCTCAAGGACCTTGCAAATCAATCAAAGCAATGAAATGATCAAAAAGCCACTTCATAAAACATTTATTAGCAGATTTTTCATTTTAATACCAGATTTATAAATGAGGATACAAGGATTCATATATTTTTTACATTGGGAATAACAATGCCAAACTTTTACATGTCTTGGATAATGAATGAGCTAATAACAATGACTATATTCATAGAAGACAATCTATACCATGCCAACAAGTAACATCACCAAAGAGGACGAACCCAAAAAAGCCATTGTTGTTTATTATTAATTTAATAAAATACAAAGGAGAAACCCATAAAAGCTATTGTTACTTATTATTAATTTAATACACTACTCATTGTCCGAATCATCAAATTGGTCATCATCTTCATTTTCCTCAAATTCTTCAGATTCTTCATCTGATTCTATTTCTATTTCTGGCTCATCGTCTTCCTCAATATCTATGTCCTCAATATCGATATAATTATCGTCTTGAAACAATTTCTATTGCATGCATTTCTACAACATCCTCTTGAAACGAAACTCCACATGACATCGAGGTTGTCAAAGATGGTTCAGGAACTTCAACAACAACACAGGCTTTTAATTTAGACACAGACCATCAATCGCTTGGATTTTTCCGTATGGTTGGATAAGTGGTGTAATACATTTGCCCTGCCATAATAAACGGATCATATTTTCGATAACTCCTTTTATGATGCACATCTGCAAGCTTGTATTGCTCGTGAATTTGTGTACCAATATTCAGAGTCAGATCAAAGCATTTGCACTTGAATAATACCGTTCTTTTAATCGGTAAGGCAAGAAACTCTAACTGAACAACTTCCAATAACATGCCGTAATAATCTGTTCAGTTGCACTGTGATTAGATCCCTTAATGTAGACACAACTATTCATTGTCGCTCTATCTAAACTGTGATGTTCCGTGTGAAACTTGTATCCATTCACATAATATACGAGAGAATGTTTTGACTTTTCGCAATGGCCCATTTGCTAAGTCCTTTATGAATTTGTTAGAGATATTCGAGGATGGATTACGTGCCTACACAAGATAATAATTTGAATAACATATTTTCATAAGCTTTTATGTATAAATTATAAAATACAATAATTTGTTGTTTTATACTAACATATGTTTCGAACCACTATGAAAATTCTTGGTCAAGTTTGTTGTCAACCACAGCTTCATCAATACCTGGTTGAGTTTGCCTTAACTCCGCAATGTACACACTAACAAACAAAATATGTTATCTTCTATAAGATACTTATTATCAAATTAATGTGCAATAAACTTATAAAAAATCATAAAATTAACCACACTTACTCAATATAAGGTTTAATTTCCTCGCAATTCAGCAAAACATATGTGCGAGCCGCTCCATATTCTTTATTATCTATAAAGAATCTAGATCTCTCCCTGCCATATGATCGTCCCTAATTTCTGAAAATTGAGATCATCCTTTCATGTTCTTCGCCTTTACCCTACGAGTATCATCGTTCCGTGAAACTTTTATATTTCTAGTGTAAACATGTGGCTGAAAGTAATGAGCACAAAATTATGAAGCCTCTTCAACCAAATATGCATTACATATTGAGCCTTCGACTTTAGCTTTATTGGTGACATTATTCTTCAGTCGACGAAGATACCTCTCAAATTGATACATCCATCTATATTGCACAGGACCCGCTATCCTTGCTTCATAAGCCAAGTGGATCGGGAGATTTTCCATAGAGTCGAAGAAACTTGGAGGGAATATACGCTCAAGCTTACATATAATGACATGAATGTATTTCTCTAGCCGCTCCATTTCTTTTTCAGTAATGACAGTACAAGTAAGATCCTTGAAAAAAATGCTCAATTTTGTCAATGTCTGCCATACATTTGCTGGAAGTAATTCACAGAATGCTATGGGTATTAACCTTTCCATAAACACATGGCAATCATGGCTTTTCATTCCATACAACTTGAGCTTTTTCATGTCAAACACATCTTCCCATATTAGATGCATATCCTCAGAAAATCATAATTCTTTTAACCATTTACATACTGCTTCTTTTGCAGCCTTATTCAGCATTTAACAAGCTTCAAGATACACAAATTTTCCATTTTTTTCAATCTGATGCAACTCCGGACGTGAACAGAACTCCTTCAAGTCTTCTCTAGACTTGGAATTATCTTTTGTTTTCCCTTCCACATTCATGACAGTGTTAAAAATATTATCAAAGAAATTCTTCTCAATGTGCATGACATCTAAATTATGTCGAATTAATAATGTTTTCCAATAAGGTAAATCCCAAAATATGATTCGTTTCTTCCAACCACACCTGCAGTTCCTTACTATTCGAGCATTATTATGATCAGCATCATGTTCTGTAACCTTTTTCAGTCCATATCCTTCAATCTGCTCTAAGATCTCAAAACCTGACTTCACAGGTTGTGCCACTTTATGTACTGCATACCTCTTCATGAACCACTTTTTGTTTCTTCAAAATGGATGCTCTGACGGTAAGAACTTGCGATGGTTGTCAAACCATGAAATCTTTCTACCTTTTTTCAAAGTAAATGCGTCTGAATCATCCATGCAATAGGGACAAGCTAAATTACCTGCAGTACTCCACCCTGACAACATAGAATATGCAGGAAAATCACTGATAGCCTACAACAGAGAGCTCGCATCTGAAAATTCTGTTTACTGTATATATCATATGTCTCTAACTCCCACCCCCCACAATTCTTTCAACTCAGCAATCAAGGTTGCAAGAACACATCCAACTTCTCTTTAGGGTTTCTCGGCCCAAATACTATTACAGACAGAAACATGTATTCATCCTTCATGCACATCTATGGTGGCAAAATGATTGAGCGGAAAATATATCAATATTTACCGCCCTTTACTTAATATTTTGTTTAGTTTCTCGGGTTTTTGATGAAACGTTTTGATATATTTTAGTTTTTTTGCAGATAAATAATATCGGGTCTTAATGAAATCATTTAGGAAGAAATATGGGTCAATAAAGGCAATTATTGGACTTGATATTTTAATTTTGGAGATTGGAAACTTGAAAGGGCGTTTTGACGAAGTGCAGTTTTGGAAATTCCAGTTTTGTGCATCTGTCGTATTTTAGGCATAACTTTTTACTCAGATATTGGATTGAGCTGATTCAAGTTCCAGATTAAAGAAGACTCAACGTTCTACAACTTTGAAAGAGAACATATTTTCAAATTCTGATGAGTTCATGACCGAAATTGATGAACCATCCAGAAGTGTGTGGAGTGTAATTATTAAAAGTCATTATCAATCATTTTCAAAGCAAAATATTAATTAATAAAAATTATAAAAATATCACCACAACAAGATAAGAAATTAGTGGAGCAATTATGGATTTGGTGGAGTAATTAGTGGAGAAATTAATAATGGATTTGGTGGAGAAATTGATTGATGATTGATGGTGGCAAAATTTTGCCTATAAATACCAAGCCATTTCATGTTAAATTCATACTTTCTTCTTTGAAATTCTTAATGAATAAAAATAAGAGGATTGTATCTAGTTTAGTTATTTACAGTTTTAGTAATTAATTTTCACTTTCGCACTTTCTTTTCTTTACTTTTCAGTTTTACTTTCCGCAATTTACTTTTACGCACCACATTTTCTTTCTTTACTTTGCAGTTTTTATTTTTCAAGCAATGGGGAGGTAATTCTCCTTTGCTGGGGTGAAAGGTAAAGCTTTTATTATTACTATTTAGATTAATCTCCCTTAATATAATATAAAAACTATTTAAAACCTGACTTAAAAAGGGGATACCGCTATATTGGTCGGTGGTAATTAATTATAAATTGGTTTTAACCTGACTTAATATGGATACTGCCTGGTTGGTCGGTTGGTAATTAATTATTAATTTGACTTAATCAGGATACCGCCTATATGGCTGGTTAGTA